>JAHSUH010001689.1:0-15319 GCA_025388415.1 Cynanchum wilfordii
TACCTTCATCTTAGAATCCATAGTAGAAACGGGTCGTAGAGCCTTCTGCCTTCAATTCTGTGGGATCCTCACACGATGAAGTCAAAAATTTTCTGCTTTTGATAATAACAAAAAGATAGATTAGCATGTATTTTTTTTTTTTTTTTTTAATCGAATTCTAGATAATCTCTAGAGTTTTCTCCTAGTAAAGTTTTAGAATGAATTTTCTAAACTAGATGACCTTAATTATTTAATTCTAGATAATTTCTAAAATTAACAATTTAGGAAACCGTATACTTAGGGAAAGTGAGGTCTAATTCCACTAATCAAGTCATAAAGTAGATAGATCTACCGTTGCAAATCATAAAATTTCTAAAATTTTGCGCAGAATTTCAAAAAAATTATGAATTTAGCGCACTTAAGAACGCCAAAAATCTGATGTGTGTTTTGAGTGAGTAAAAATGAATATCAAATAAGGCAAATAATCTCACAAAATAGTGTCACAAAATCAAACACAACTAAGGCAAAGTACATATCGATGCGATAGTAACAACGGAGAAACTCACGATTTTAAATTTATAAATATCGTATCCACGGGAACGTTGAGGACATCGGTTAGTTTCTCACGATTATGACAATCTTTAAAGTTCGGGAATTAGTCCTGAAGTGTCCATTCAATTCAGATATGTTTGATTAATTAGCTAAGATCTCTAATGAAGTACGATGATTAATTAAGGTGAACAATGTTCAAAGGTGTAACTTGGGAGCGATCTAGGTCAATTATGAATTCAATTATCTTACTACCATACCCGAGTTGTCTAGAATGATTACCTCAATATCTGTCGCTGTAAGTAATCCTAAACCTTTTTAGATTAGTTATTAAGGCTTCAATTTAATAACTTAACCTCAAGATTTGCATTAATTCTAAACCCAGCATTATTAGGACGCCTAACCTCAAGACGGTTGGCCGAAGTTATTAGTCCTAATCCGCAACCCATTAAATCTCCTACGGTCGGGATTCATTAACAAATCGCCGGCCTCTAATTAACTATTGTAGTTTCATGTATCAAACCCAGGTTTCATGGCATAAACTCAATACGGAATCAAATCAAAGCATAAAACAATAAGCAATTCATAATGTATATTAAAACATATCCTTCCCAAAATCTATAAATCATTAATCAATCAATCAAAATAAAGAGAATCTTAGGACATAGAATCATATAATATAAAGGAAAAGAAATACAAGAATAAAAGAAAGGAAAGAGAAAGTTGTCGTGTTGCTTCAACCAGCTTGCTCAGACCTCGAGAACTCCCTGATCCTTATCTCGCTCTAGATATCTTCGCAGATCACTCCCTCAACTAAACTATAGGATATTCCTTACTGGCCGAGGTTCAACCCTCTACACTCGAGAAGAAAGAAAATAATGAAAACTCAAAACTCGACCGAGCTTCATCACGATATTCCTAGTGGCAAGGAACTCCGTAAATGCTCATGTTCCGAAAGTGATTACTGTGATGTTTAAATAACTCGTGAGTCAGATCTATAGATACAGGAGCTTAAATGGAGCATTAAAAGAGGTAAAATTTCCATGTGGACATTGAAAACGTCTATTCTGCCTTCAACATTGCCTCCGTGTCGCGTGTCCCTAACACGCCCTAAGACCGTGTTGATCGGCCTTTAACACGCCCCCATGCCCATGTTGAGCTTCTTCTTCAACACGCCCATGTTGAGGAAATATTGCAACCTAGTCCTCGATTTCTTCCTTTCTTCAATCTTGGTCCCCGAAACTTCGAAATAAAAAATAGAAGTAGAATTTGCGACTTCCATTGAATTAAATCCTACTAACTCCATAATGAACTCAAATTGAACACAATTAATTTGGTAATACGATATAAAATTGAGTTATCACAAGCCGAGGCCAATAAACTAACTCCCAATCGGGAAGGCCCTTATTTAATCAAGGAAGAAGTCGACTGAACATTTAAAATCGCAAGCAAGATGGAACGCTTCTACCCAATCCATGGCATTCCACCACTTGAAAAAGTACTTCGGTAAATTTTTATTCAAATGCAAAGTTACTTATTATTTTAATAAATTTCGAATTCATACGGATTTTTTTAGTATGTTTCGATCTTTATTCATTTAAATTTAAGTTGTTTTTTATTCGAGTTACAACTTAAATCATTATAACAGCTTTTCTTTAAATATAAGAAAAATAGAAAAACAAAGTCGAGTTGAAATGAAAACTCAAAATTTAAATATACTAGGATAAGTACGGAATTTGAAAGTACATAAGATCCTATGCTATTATATTAATCTCAAAAATCCATGTATTCACAAGACCGACGGCCCTGATCATCTTGAACAATGGGAACCCGCCTCTTGAACAGAGGGCAAGGAGGAATAGAATCCGAACTATCCGGGGCCGAGAAGAAGGAACAGATCCGGCAAAAAGAGCTCCTAGGAAGAACTCCATCGCTAGGATCACCCAACTGGTAACACTTTGTCCCTACCAACATCATTACCCTCTTCCTCCACCGCTCCTCTCTAGCAGCAGAGTACTAGGAGTAGTCCTCATAAAATCCCTAAAAAATTTGACAAAGAGTTGGTGGTGGTACCTATTCTCGCCGACTTACAAAGAGTATCTTCTTCCCGGATCTCCCCAAGCTCGACGTCCTTGGAAAGGAATGAAGTCATCCCCACCACGGTATTCTTCGGCATAGAGTTCGTTGTAAAAACACTTCAACAAAAACCCTTATCCTCTCAAACTGTGGTGAAGTCGCCGAAGTATATGAATGCTACTCCTCAAAGAATTCAAGTCAGCGCCATGCAAACCGGACTCAGAGGGCTCGCACAACTTAAAACCAAGCGATGATTTTATCTCTATGCTCATCTCATTTTAAGGAGTCATTTTCTCGAACGGCGGCGAGCTGAGACACTACTTCATCCTTGGTAGTACTTGCCCTCACTACTTGATCCTTCAGCCCAAATTCTCCTAACAAGCTCCTGCTAACTCCAACTTCAACGCACCCACCTCCTCTCGAGAGTTGCTCGATCTTAGCAGACGCTGCCTTTGGTCAATTGGGAAAGCTCGACCTTCTGATCACGGACTTCGCTCCCCAACCGTCATTTGACCTCGAGTATTCCTCGGAATCGACGAGGGAGTCGAGTCCCGCCGCAGCATTACGAAGCCAGACTCCGCAACACCACGCCGCGCCTTATAATCTTCAACTCTTCGCCTCCTCGATCCAGATTGAAATCTTCTCCCCAAGGTCGAGGAGACAAGAGGAGAGCTGTGAAGTACACATAACCGGAGTCAAACAAGAATCACGGTAATAAAAACAATACAAGTCTAGGAATTAAATTTATTTTATGAGAGCGCTCGCCTTGTTAACAACCTCATGGGGCGGACGCTTGCCAGCAATCTCGTAGGGTCACCGAGCCCGCACTCCGCTAAGAGGAATAACGCCATAAAGTGAAGACATCTCCCCATCCGTAAAATCGAGTTGAAGAGGGAGTGCCTTGAGTCCTTCATGACGCCTTAGAAAGTCACCGGATCTCCGGCGAGGAGGACTAAGCCCGGGAGAGAACCATGGCAAGCCGATCGCGTCCTTCCCTAGTCCTTCGAGACGGCGGGGCTTGTAGGGGATAAGAAGGAGCCGGTGTAGGTGGAGGAGCTGGGTCTTTGAGCTTGGGGCAGGAGCAAGGCGAGGACCGAACCCGTGGTTGGAGTCGAGGAAGTGAAGTCGCCTGCAGGGCCTATCTACCATCACAGAGGAGGGACTGGAGACGGGATCTCACGTGAGAGTTATGGTCGTGAACTTCACGGACGACCCTCCTCCCCGAGGCTCGTTTTGACGAACCATTGTTTCCTCCTCCCGAGGGAGTTTTTCACCCCCTAACTTCGCCGAGAGATCCACTTGGGGCTAGTGCATCAACCCCTTGACCCTTGAGAGAGTCTCAGTCGGACCACCGTACTCCTCGGCCGAGTACTAGACTTCGTCTGCACCCTCCCTTCTCCTTCACATCAATCGGCTTCGAGGGAAGCTTCGGAAGAGAATTCTAGTAAAGTGTCCTGCTAACATCAAAAATTGGGTTCTTCGTAATCAAGAACTTCTTATCATGCATTGACTCGGTTACTTTAAGAAAAACATCAAAAAAATTTATTAAAGATAACAGAAAGCGAAGGATGATCAAAATAAAATCTATCTACCTTGGGAAGTTTGAGGACCCTTTTTGAATCGAACAATACATAGGGACACCAAGAGGAAAATACAAGTCCTAGATAGGTCGAGTCCACATTGAATTCTCCTCCTCATCCTCACCAAACCCCAACTCTCTCCTACTTTACCCTTCGTTGACGTGGAGTACACGAGGAGTCTCCATTCTTGTGGTCGGAGCCTAACGCTTTCTCAACCTCCTCCAAGAATTTCCTCGGGCTTCACTCAAAATCGTAGATTCCTTTGAGGGGTGGACCATTTTATGCGTCTCCTCATCAAAGGTTCAAGGGGAAATCCTACTGACTCAACCACGAATCTCAGCCTTCGGGCTAATCGATCTTATTTGGAGGAGGAGCTCCAATGATGGATTTTGAATTTCCTTGGGCAAAGAGAAAGGGTATTCTTATTTATCCCCATCGAGAAATAAAGAACTCACAAGTAAGGAGTTCTCATAGTAAAAAAAGGATCATTGCTATTATTGTCCTAGTATCATCTTGACGGGATCTGGCATGTGCCGAGTCTGACCTAAGAGAGAAAGTCAGACAAAGCCTGATCTAGAGTGCGCGAATCTCCAGATCAAAGGGGAATCGCATAAATATAACTACCGACAACAAGCCATTTCTCTAGAGTCACAAAAACTCAGGACTCAGAAATCTGGACTTTGCTGAGAGCTTCCGCCTCAGCTGGTCACTGAGTCATAGCGCTTCGATGAAGAGAAAAATGCGCAGACGAGGATGGATATTCTGGCTCCAAAGCAGTCTCCTCTTCCACTTCATCGACGGAGCCTTGAGGAGCAGACACTTCAGTAGCAGGTCCTTCGGCGACAGGCCCTTCAAAAGTAGACGACTCCGCGACAACACTATTCAATGCTTCCATAGTTCTATTTTGGTGAATACTAGAGCTTGGCCGAATAAGATTAGGGCAAGACCTCTCCGCCATCAACTCTATTTCTTCCTCAGTTAAATGATCATTTTCCTCCTCAAAATCAGTCATAATTATATCAACCTCGCTGGATTAGAAAAACCCGTAATATCTATCAAGTATTTCTTAATAGACCGAATGTGGAATAACTTTTCATCTCAACATCAGAGGTCGTGACTCACTCAAGTCATAATGCACATAGACTCGATATGAAAATAAACCTTCTTCCTAATATAATAACCTTGATAATCGGGACATATCCTCCAACATGTATCGGTCCTATCAAATAAGACTAAGTTTGTTACACTAAAAGTCCTAACAATCTTCCTAGCAATAGATTTTCTACCCATGATAATACGTAGAAGGAGAGTCTCAAAACAAAATATACCTTTTCTTCGAAAGAACGGGAGATGTCTAAAAACTGTAAACCTTCGAAAATCCGAGAGAGAATGATGAGGCGAGAATCAAAGCAAGGTGAAAGATGTGAAGATTTTGCTATTAATCGATAGAACAAAAGAAACAATCGGGAAAAGTTTAAAATTTTTCAGAGGGTTTTTCTCGCTAAAAGGAGTTGAAGATGAAAAGCAAATGAGAGAATGAAGAAGGAAAGAAGAGAAAAGAAAGAGTTAAAAAGGGAAAAGAAATAAAAATTCAATATAATAATATTATTTTTATTTAAAATTATTATTATGATAAAATCTCATCATTACATTGCGGTTCCACGATGAAGAGAGAGAAGGATGGCAACCGTCAAAAGTTACTCGACATATGCTGCGCGCGTGGGTGTGACAACTGGAGAAGACTCAAAAGCGCCAATCGGCGGAATTTCAAAAGAACTCAAGATTTGAAAAAATCATTTAAGGAAGACGTTAAGTGTTCGAGAATCTGGAGACGAAGTATAAACATATTCATACTCGTCGAGGGGCCGCGAAAGGAAATATGCCACGTGGACAAAGTCAAAGTCAATATGATCTTAATGTGGTCAAAGCAAAGCAAAATATGTCAAAGTTGAGAATAACGAAGAGCCGAGTACCTAGACGAAGCATTTAGCTAGGAGACTTGTGAAAGCTACAAGAGACCTGGATTCAACCCAAGTAATGGAGCCAGTAATAAGTTAGAGCTTCAAGGAAGATTTCGTAAGCTAACCCGAATCGTAGCCAAAGTAATCCAATTATATTCTGCTCATCAACTTCATATTTAAATATAATAAGAAGGTACGTGGTGGGACCCGCGGTTTTCGTCAATTTTATAAGAAATCAAGGGATTAGACGTATGAAAAGGCTATAATGATATCCTTTTGGCTTGTACAGAGAGATAAGGTAGGTAGGTAATGATTTAAACCTACTCCCACCCATGTGTAAGAAAAGCTTGCCTATAAAAGGTAAACTCCTTATCAATGGAGGGGGCTTTCTTCTTCTTCTTTCTTTTTTCCAACTTTATGCATTTTTTACGGAAGAAAACAACTATTTCTCTCTCTCTTCTTTATTACATTTTTGGTAGTTGATTTACATGCAAAACAAAGCTCTTTTTCTATTTTCTTCTTGATCGAATATACCTTGGTTGATGAACTAGGTTTGTTCTAAATCACCTTGAATCTTTTGACTAATTTGATCGTCGGAGGGTTATAACGGAGAAACATCTGCGTTGGGACGTTTCGCAGGTTCAACAGAAAGCACACTTCTTGATATTTCAACGATATCCTCATATTCCCTACGGTAACTTCATCCTAGTTGTTAATTTTCTTATATATTTGTTGACTAATCAAATTTATGTATTATCAGTGACACATGCAAACTTCCTAAAATATCCATGCAAATGAAATCTATATAAAAGCCGTAAAACTCGTGCAAATAACAAATCATGCGGGTTAACTAAATGAAGTGAAGAACAAAACGTACAAAAAACATTGTAATGCGAATGACGTTTAAGCTAAGCTAAGCTAATTATGCAAAATGTTATTAACTATGCAAAATGTTATCAGTAAAATGTCATAAAACTAAGATAGTGACTAAATGCGATCTATACATACGTCTGACATGGAAAGTAAAGTAGATATATGCAAGCTAAAGTGAAAGATCAATTACTAAAATACATATACACTCACCAATGCAAAAACACGCAAAATGTATATTATTATAATAAATATGCAAAAGTTTTAGCAATTATAAGATCAAAACATGCAACATTAATTCATCGTGGAAAAGAACCTATACGCCATGCAAATCATGCAAAGAGCTATATGCTAATAAAACTGTTCTAGCTATTTTCACCACTACACTACCATACAATTCACCTACTTCAACTAAAAACATAATGAAGTAAATTGATTACATAAGAAGCATATTTCTATTATTAACGTGAAAAGCAAAATAAAATGCATTCCATAAATCCCACCTGCATTTACGAATCTATAAGTTATCACCACGATAATTTAAGCAAGCTACTTACAAGATATGCAAATTGTACCTATAGAAAATATAAATAATTCATATAATACATATGTATGTGATACCCGGTCTAATTCAATTCCAATTTGAAAAATATACAAGCTAACTACATTTCATGCAAAAGTAATGAACCCATTTATCGATTCAAAGCTATAAACTGAATCATACTGAGAACCAAAATATCAAAGCAATACTTCTAACTAACTATACAAAATGAAATGAAATACATTCATCTAACTATACATTCATAAAAAAAGATCAAAGACATGCAAAGTATATCATGCAGTTATATGGTATCATACTAACTAATTAAACAAGATAATAAGATATAAATTATAAGTTAAACGATGAGGTCTGTGTACTAGCAGACATGATATAATATCATTAAAGTTTTTCATTCTGTCCTATTTAACCAAAATGCAACAAAAGAAATTGGGGCTAAAAATCTATACTAATCAAATAATGGCAAAGTGTGCAATTCAAAGTACTTGAACATTTTTCAACCAAAATACAGCATTTTGACAAACTATAAAGAAAAGTAGAATTGGAACAAATGTTTGTCACTAGAATTAACATTTCTTAGAATTAATTTCAAAGAAGTTTACCTTATTTGAAAATCTAGAGATCAATATATCATCTGGAAGAAAATTAAACATACTCAAATAGTAACCTAAAAGTATAATTCTAATGAAAAAGTAGGGGTGATCATCTATGGAAGACAAATCTATGCAAGCTAAAACTAATTCCTAAAGATGCAAACAATAGAGCTTGATGCAAACCATACCTAAAATTCATATCAAACACATAACAAGCAAACACAAAAGGTAGAAAGGGAAAACATCTCACATCAACTAACAAAAATAAGTATCTAGATAATAATCTCCATTAATCAAGACATCAATAGAAAATTAAGTAATATACTAGAATGGAAACTAAAGTAAAACTAACTAAGAAAAGAATGAGAAATGAAAATAGAGATAAAAGAGAACGGATATTGTCTAAGAAAATAAGATTTAAAGAATATAGACTAAGAAGAGAAATAGAATCAAGATATTATCCACCTACTAAAGCAAGAAGATTAACTAGAAACAAAAGGCAAGCAAATGAATCTAAAGCAAGTAAAGATCTAACTAAAAATCATAAAAAGCTATCTAAACTTTCTAAGTTAAGGAAGTAAGTAAACAATTAGGTCATGGCCAAAGTAAGTAAGATAAATTAGAAAGAACTTAAAACTAACCATATGGAATCAAATTAGAACAAGTTAGAAGGATTAGAGCAAACTATGTAAAGTTAGAAAGTAGGAAGAACAATTGGATCAAACTAAGATATTAAACTAAAGATCTAAGTTAATCTAAAGATTAAGAACCTAAAGAAGCGAAAGTTAACCTAATCTAAGGTAAATGAAAATACTAAACTAACTATCCTAAGAAACTAGAGTTCACCTAACCAAAATTTCTAAGTAAAGGTTTACCTAAGGGATCTAAACTAACCAGAATACTAACTAAACCTAAAAAATCAAGATACTAAATCATCTAACCTAAGATCTAAATCCAAAATCTATAATCTTAAGTAAGAAAAATTCTAAGAAAAATGAATTAAATGAAAGAAAGAAAAACAAAATACAAGTAACATAAGAAAGCTACTAAAATAAGAATAAGAATTTTGATTACTCGATTTTATATCGTGTTTTTATACATTAATTGTGTTCAATTTGAGTTAATTATGGAGTTAATTGGAATTAATTAAATGGAAATTACGCAAATTTTCTCTTTTCGCTTTTTTTAGAAGTTTGATGTGTGGTTTATTATATATAAAAATAATATAAATAATTGAATAAATAATACTAAAAAATAATAGGAATTCTCAAGATTAAAATAGGATTGTCACTAATAAAATAAACTCAACTAGGCAGAGCACCTATCGAAATAGTTTAGTAAATAAGTTCGTATTGATTTTAATATTTATAAAATCGCTTTTCCCAAGACGTCTATTAAATTCTAGTGTGAAAAATATAATTAAATCAATTGTGAATATGATATGAGAGTAAGAATCAATCATCAAGTAATCCAACCATATCAAGAATGATAAGATTGAATTCTAAATCCTAGAAAGCAAATTAAAAGAAAGCAAAGTAAAGAATATGGATGAGATAATATTGAATATTTGAAGAACTCACTAAACATATTAGAGAGAGTGGAGGATATACTTCACAACTAAATCAAGTATCATGATTCAACTATCACAATTTCACCAAATCCGAGTCTAAGGATGAACTTCCTCAAAACGTGTCGTTGAAAGAAATTCATACGTGAAGAACAACTCGAATATATTAGTAAGATTAAATCCCTACTAATCATCCAAGGTCCTAGTACATCAATAGGAAGATAATCAAACTAATCTAGCACTAATCGTATATCCAAGGTCGGCTTAACAATTAGTGTTAACCCGAACCACAAAATCGAATTAGAGCTCAACTTCAATATAGGAAATCAAATCAAAGCCATAAGTGAAATTGCAATTCAAGCTAATGAAATCATAACAATCAACTCACAATAGATCAATCTCATAGTGAAAATATAACATGAAACCAACCACTTCTACCCTAAAGAAATCTAGAAGAAGAGAGTTCCTATTGGGTTGGTAAACTAGATTACAAGAATTATCAACAAAAGTAATTTGAAGAAGGTAAGAAAGTAATTCCAAAACCGGTTGTCCAAATTGATACCGGAAAGATCTCTACACCTCAACTTTCCTCTTGAATCCTCTTATTGTTCCTTGAAGCTTGAATGATTGAAGTAGATCAAATTCCTCTTGATCAAGTTGCAAAACTCTACCTTCTAGACCGAGGAGAGATTACACAACCTAACTAGAAACAATTATCACTAGAACAACCTAGGAATTATCTAATTGAAAGTAGATCAAACAAAGTGATAGAAAATCCCCAAATTCTATACCAAAATATAAGAAATTCAAGAAAACCTAATATGAAATTCAATATCCTAAACAATATGAGAAACTAGCCAATCCTAAACCGAATCTAACCTAATCCAACATTAATCCAACCTTCATTAATGGTAAAAATCCTATAATTTATAGATAACGAAAAGGGGGTAAAAACGTAATTTTACACAACAAAATATGGAAATTTGGTTCAAACTGGTGTTGCACCGTGTTGTGCTCGTGTTGATTATGCGCGACACACCGGGTCGCACCCGTGTTGCCCCCGTGTTGGTAATACGCGACACGGGGTGTTTTGCACCCGTTGTAATCGAAATTGTACTTTGATCCTTCTTTTGTACTTTTTATGCAATTAAGTCCCAAACTCATTCCCGCAATAAAGTAAACACGATAGTGATATTTCTATGGAATTATAATCGACTTATACTGTAATAATAATTTAAAATACCCCTAAGAATGCTTATACATTTTCGCTGTTAATGCTTTCAGACTTAAAATTGAAGAAAGGAAGAAATCGTGGGGACAAAAAGTGCAATTTTGGGAAAAAAGGATCAACACGTTGCCCTCGCCCGCAAGGAGTCAAGTCGCGGTTATGCACTGGGCAGGCGTGCTGTTGAGCCCGTGTTGATGATATCGTTACACGGGGTGTTCCCCGCCCCTGCTTCACTCTCATGGTTCAAGGTAATTTTCGCGCAATTCAATGTCCCAGTTACATGGAAATTTCATCTCTTTTCAATCGTATTTCACTCCTATAAGTAGATGCACTTCAAAGCAGTTGAAGCACACTAAAATTCATTTCTGCATCAGAGCATTTCTGTGTTTCTAGCCAATAGAAACTCCCGTGATAAGCTCCACTCAGTTTTTTCGCCATTTTTCCTCGGGGTTCCTGTTTAGGGTCGAGTCTCTACCATAAGTGATACCCTATAATTTAGTTGAGGGGAGTGGTAGTGAAGATCTTTAGAGCGGGATAAGGATCCCGGAGTACGAGTCTCGGCGAGGTCTGGAGGATTAAGCCATCCGTGGAAGCAAGTGAGAGCAACACGACAACTTTCTCTTTCCTTTTCTTTTCGTTCTTGTATTACTTTTCCTTTATATGTTATGATTCTGTGTCCTAAGATTCTCTTTATTTTGATTGATTAATTAATGATTTATACATTTCCGGAAAGGATACGTTCTAATATACATTATGAATTGCTTATTGTTTTACGCTTTCGATTTGATTCTCGTATTGAGTTTATGCTATGAAACTTAGGTTAATGCATGATACTACAATAGTTAATTAAATTGACGGTTTGTTTAGGAGACCCGACCATAGGAGAATTTACAAATTGTCAAATTAGGTCTAATAACTTGCATCGACCATAATGAAGTTAGGAAGCCTAATAATCTCGAGTTAGTAATCAATGCAAATCTTAAGATTAACTTATTAAATTCACGACTTAATAATTAATCTACAAAGGTTTAGGATTACTTGCAACGACCCGTATTGAGGTAATCACTTTAGATAACTCGGGTATAGTAGTAAGACGATTCGAATTCATAATTGCCTTAGATCCGTTTGCAAACTGAACTTTCAAACATTGTTCACCTTAATTAATCATACGTACTTCATTAGAGATCTTAGTCAATTATTTTCCATTCTTGTTTTAAATAGTCTTTAAACAACTTATCTGAATTGAATGGACACATATGACTAATTCCTTGAACCTTAAAGATTTGTCAGTAATTGGTAGAAACTAACCAACCTCCCCCACCGCCCGCGAGGATACGATAATTATATATTTAAAATCGTGGTACTCCCGTGTTACTATCCGCATGCGATAGATACTCTGCCTTAGTTGTGTTTGATTTTGTGACACTATTTTGTGAGATTATTTGCTTTATATGATACTATATTTTTACTCACTCAAAACACACACCAGATTTTTAGCGCCGTTGCCGGGGACGCTAAATTCATAATATTTTTGAAATTCCGCGCAAAATTTTAGAAATTTTATGATTTGGTAACGGTAGTATTTATCAATTAAGACGCAATTAGTGGAATTAGATCCTACTTTCTTGGTATAGGATTTCCTAAATTAAATAATTAAGGTAATGCAAATTTTAGAAAATTCATTCTAAAATCATACTAAGAAATTTTCTAGAAATTATCTAGAATTTCATAAAAATCTAAAAATCTAAAAAAAAAAACCCAAAAATATTTAACCTTCTATCTTCGAACTTCTAACTATATTTGCATCTTATCTATCTTTGTACTCTTTGTTTGCAGTTGTATGACTCGAGCCTCTGGGGCTGAACTTCGAGAAAGGCTTGACAATCCCGAAATCTTAATCCGCAGAGCTAGAGGTGCAAGGAGAAAACTAATCTTACTAAAAATGGCAGCTCAACCACCACCACCACCAATGGAAACTTACATCCAGCCGCAGAACATACCTATGTGCAGTGCTATAAGGTTGCCCGAAGGAGATAGGTATGACTTGAAACCAGGAGTCCTGTAACTAGTAATCACAAGGTCACAATTTGGAGGATTACCATCCGAGGACCCAATGGAACATTTCTCCGAGTTCGGTGCGTTGTGTGATGCTTTTAAAGGGGATAGTCCTATTGAGTTGGTGATGCTGACCTTATTCCCATACACTCTAAGGGATAGAGCAAAGAAATGGTTACTCCGAGTCCCTACTAGTTCAATAACAACATGGGATCAACTGAGCAAAGCATTCTTAACCGAGTACTACCCAGTTGCTAGAATCTTGGAAATGAGGAAAGCAATATCAAGTTTCTCGCAAGAAGAGGATGAAACTATTGTCGACGCTTGGGAAAGAATGAAGGAGTTATTAAGAGCATGCCCTCAACATGGATTTCGTGAACCACTCATATTACAGCAGTTCTACAGAGGAATGAACGAGCGAGGAAAGCAAATACTGGATGGGCTGAACCCTCAAGGAGGTTTTAATGGAATGAATGAGATAGATGCAACTAATGCATTGGAAAAGATGAGCAAAACTAATAAGAATTAGAGGACAAGTGTAAGGGTGAAACATTAGAAACAGCTAGCTAACATGGCAAACTCCTCTTTGGATGAGCAAATTGAAAGTATAAATCCTCAATTTAAAAATCAACTGACTGCTCTTCAAGGAAGAAACGTTCAAACGGTATATCAAGTCTGTGAGTTTGTCAAGGACCGCATTTCGGTGGTGATTATTTTGGCAATGGAATTCCGACTATTCTAGAAGAAATGGAGTATGTGGATGCTGCTAATACAGCACCTACGGGGAATTCTTATAACCCCAATTGGAGGAATCATCCTGGATTTAGTTGGAAGAATAATGTTGGAGCCATGAATTATCCAAGGAATTACCAGAATGCTCCTTTCCCGCAATCACAACAACCGACATTACCACCTGCGAGAAATTTCAATCAACCTAAAGACCCTATGCAAGAAATGAGGGAGATGATGAAAGGAATAATGAACTCAAATAAGGAAATGATTGAATCGGGTAAAAAGATGCAGTAGAGTAATGAACAGAGGATGAGAGAAGCAGATGAGAGGATGACACAGACATGATGAAAGGTTGAGGCAGACTGAGACCTTTGCCAGAAACACACACGCCTCTTACAAACTCTAGAAAGACAAATGAGGCAGCTGACAAATTAGATTTTAGGAAGAGCTCATGGTGCATTACCAAGCAATACTGAGAACAACCCAATAAGAGAATGCAAGAATTTAACTCCGAGATCCGGTAAAATTCTAGACCCTCCTATTCCAAATATTACTAACCCTACTATTTCCGTGCAGGAAGAAGGAGAGAGTTCCAAGGAATCAACACCGACGGAAGTCGAAAAAGAGAAAGTAGCCGAGGAACAAAAGATACCCACACAAGAGTATCGATCGAAGGCCCCATACCCTTCAAGATTGAAACAAAATAAAGAGAATGAGCAGTTTGAGAAATTTCTGCAAATTTTTAGTCAAATTCATGTTAATTTACCTTTGCTTGATGTTGTTTCCGAAATGCCTAAGTATTCTAAGTTTTTAAAAGAAATTGTTAGTAATAAGTGAAAGCTAAACATGGATAAAGTTGTTTTAAATGAATGTGTTTTTGCTATTCTTTTAAACAAGTTGCCTTCAAAATAAAAAGATCCTGGCAGTTTTACTTTATCATGCACTATAGGAAATATTACTAACATAAATGCTTTAGCCGATTTAGGAGCTAGTATTAATTTAATTCCATCTAGTCTATTTGATAGACTAGGATTGCATAATCTGAAGGAAACCAGAATGTGTGTACAACTTTCCGATAGATCAGTCAAAATCCCTAGGGGAGTTATAGAGGACATACTTGTTAAAGTAGATAAATTTGTCTTCCCTGCTGATTTTGTTGTGATGGATATGAGTGGTGAAAGTAGTATACCATTAATTCTAGGTAGACCTTTTCTAGATACCTCTAAAGCATTGATAGATGTAAGCAGTGGCCAGATAAGATTAAGGGTAAACAACGAAGATATTACTTTCAATTTGAAATCTACCCTTAGACACCCTACACATTTAGATGATATATGTTTTTCTGTGGATATTATTGATCATTATGTGGAGAATAGCATGCCTAAATTGTTGTCCGACGATCCTGTCTTAGTTGCTCTATGTGAAGAAGAAGAAGCTGGAGAGGATTCCGAAAATCCTATCACTAAAGGTAATGCGGAATCCCATAATTCTAACCAGTTTTCCGAGATAGGTGATTCCGAGCTCAAACATGAGAAGACATCTTTTGAGGATCCGCCCGATTTGGAACTGA
>JAHSUH010001690.1:0-16730 GCA_025388415.1 Cynanchum wilfordii
TAATTCATTTAGTTTAGATGTTTTCGATTTCATTTGTTTCTTATTCTTAGTTGAGTAGTTTAATTTTGATTTTCTTTGATTTTTCTTATTCTTACTTTAGTAGTTTTCTTTTGTTACTTGTATTTTGTTTCTCTTGCTTTCATATTGATTTGTTTTTCTTAGAATTTCTTTTGTTTTTCTTAGAATTTCTTTTGCTTAGATTATAGATTTTTGGATTTAGATCTTAGGTTAGATGATTTAGTTTCATGATTTTTAGGTTTAGTTAGTGTTTTGGTTAGTTTAGATCCCTTAGGTAAACTTTTACTTAGAGATTTTGGTTAGATATAGCTTAGATATTTTAGATTTAGGTTAACTTTAGTTGATTTAGAATAGATAGCTTAGTTAGTTTAGTGCTTTAGATTAGGTTAGCTTTTGATTATTTAGATTCTTAACCTTTAGAATAACTTAGATCTTTAGGTTTAACATCTTAGTTTGATCTTTAGTTTAGAATTTTTAGATCTAATTGTTTTTCCTAATCTCTAACTTGACTTAGTTTGTTCTAATCTCTTCTAATTTTCTCTAACTAGATTCTTAGGTATGGTTAGTATTAGATTTAACTAAGTCTTCTAACTTGATTCTTTCGTTGATTGATTTCTATTTCATGTTCTTAGATGTATTTCCATGCTTTCGTTTTCTTTTGTTCTTTCGTTGTTGTTGTTTTTCGTTATTTTCGGGCTGTACTTGTTGAAATCTCCTTGTTCTATTTGGTTATCTTTTGAGTATTTTCTTTTTAGTTCTATTTCTCATTTTAGTCTTTTTTTTTTTTTTTTTTTTTTTTTTTTTTCTTGCTTATTTCTTTTTCACACCTATTTTCTCTTCTTCGTTTTTCTTGCTTTCTTATTTTTTCAAAATAAGTTGTTGTGTATTAGTTTTTACACTGAGGACAGTGCAATTTTCAAGTTGTGGGGTAGGTGTGTTCTCGTTTTATCTCAATTTTCAAATATTTTCAAAAAAATTGCTTAATTTTTCAAATTTTTCAAAATGATTAGTTTACTTGAAAAGATTATTTTGTGAACTTTTTGTGGGAATTTGATTTGCTTAGCCGATGATAGATATCGGTTGTTGATTGTTGAAAGTCTCGAGATTTGATTTAGTTCATTTTGTTGATACTTGGTACGAGCATGATTATAGGAAAATCCTGAAATTATTTTGACATAGCTATTTTTGGTTGGTTGTTCTGATTAGTGGACTACTTTTGGACACGTTTATTTGAATAGTAGTAAGTCTTTTGGGAATGGAAATGACTTGAATTTTCACTTGAAAAATTCTTTTGAAAGACTTGCCACACTTTTAATTTTCGTTGAATAAATTGTTGAATAAAAGGTTGTTTTGCATGTATCCTTTGCTACTTGAGCACCACTTCTTATGGGAATTGAATGCCCGGTGCCCTAAGGTCCTCGGGATCTGGGAGTCATCGGAGTGGAACTCGTTACAAGGGTAGTTAAAGTTGATATTGTTAAGCAAACAATAAAAACCTTGAATAAAAGAAAATAAATTGAATAAAAATTTACTTTTGAATAAGTGGCTTGTTTCTTGAGATTTGATTGTGATTATGTCTCGTTGTTGAAGTTTTTGATCGACCGAACCACTATTTGAGTAATTTGCTTTGAAAGGAAATTTGCTATTTGGATCACTAATTGAGATAGAGCACACACTGCGCACTCGGGATGATTTTATGATCGTTTTTCGTAATTAAGTTGAAAATGATTTGTTCAATTTTATATTTCTTGATTTAAACATGAAAACACTTGATGAGGCATAGAAGTGAATCATTCCTTAAACACTTTGTTATTGAGATCTTTGAAAAGTAAACTAGTTAGTTTGATTTCTTTGAGAAAACATTTATGCACTTCTCTTCAATGATTTCTTTGTTCAAAATTCCATCTTTGATTTGCTTGAGGACAAGCAAAGGTTAAGTTGTGGGGTATTTTGATAACACTACATTTGGTAATATTTTGGAAGGGTATTTTTGCATAATTGTTGAGGTTTATTAGAGTAAATTGAGATAAATATGTTAATTGTGTACTTAATTGTGATAAATCTGTTTTCGGGAAGTTTGTGGAGTCAATTGATTAAAAGAGCGAAGTTCGGGGACTAAATATGCAATTTCTGGAAAGATTTACACAACCAGTCCAGGAACACGCGCTCGGTCCAAGAACACGCCCTACAAAGCCATTGAACACGCCCGCCAAGCTAAGGAACACGTGCTCGGTGAATGAACACGGCCAAACGGAAGGAAGAACAGCCCGCATATTAAACACGCGCTCGGTGATGAAACCGTCACCGAGCCCGTGTTCGCGTATAACACTTGAGCCCGTGTTTGGCGCCTCTGTTCCGAGATTTTAGTGATTTTTGTGTAAAATTACTATTTTACCCCTGTTTTGGTTATCTATAAATATTGGGATTTTTACCATTAATTAAGGTTGGATTAGGTGGGATTAGGGTTGTATTAGGGTTGGCTTGTGGATTAATTTCTCATATTGTTTTTAGATATTGAATATTATATTGGGTTTTTCTTCAATTTCATATACTTTGGTATAGAACTTGGGGAATTTCTATTACTTTGATTGAATAACTTTGATTAGATAATTCCCTAGGTTGTTTTAGTGAATAAATGTTTCTAGTTAGGTTATGAAATCTCTCCTTGGTCTATGAGGTAGAGTTTTGTGACTTGATCAAGAGGATTTTGAGCTACTTCAACCATTCAAGCTTCAAGGAACAAGAAGAGGATTCAAGAAGAAAGTTGAGGTGAAGAGATCTTTCCGGATTCAATTGACAACTGGTTTTGGAATTATTTTCTTACCTTCTTCAAGTATTTTTGTTGATAATTCTTGTAATCTAGTTTACCAACCTAATAGGAACTCTCTTCTCCTACATTTCTTTAGAGTAGAAGTGGTTGGTTTCATGTTATACTTTCACTATGGGATTGATCTATTGTGAGTTGATTGTTATGATTTCATTAACTTGAATTGCAATTTCAATTATGGTTTTGATTTGATTGTTTATCTTGAGATGAGCTATAATTCGATCTTGTGGTTCGGGTTAACACTAATTGTTAAGCCGGACCTTGGATATACGATTAGTGCTAGGTTAGTTGGATTGTCTTCCTATTGATGTACCGGACCTTGGATGATTAGTAGGGATTTGATCTTACTAATATATTCGAGTTGTTCTTCACGTATGAATTTCTTTCAACGACACGTATTGAGGAAGTTCATCTTTAGACTCGGATTCGGTGAAATTGTAATAGTTGAATCATGATACTTGATTTTGTTATGAAGTGTATCCTCCACTCTCTCTAATGTGTTTAGTGAGTTCTTCAAATATTCAATATTCTCTCATCCATGATTTTACTTTACTTGCTTTTAATTTGCTTTCTAGGATTTAGAAATCAATCTTATCATTCTTGATATTGGTTGGTTTACTTGTTGAATGATCCTTAATCACAAATCATATTTATAATTAGTTTGATTATATTTTCCACACTAGAATTTAATAGAAGTCTTAGGGAAAAACGATTTTTTATAAATTTAAAATCTGAATATCACCTTATTTACTAAACTATTTCGATAGGACTACTGCCTAATTGAGTTATTTTATTTAGTGACAAACTTATTTTAATCTTAAGATTCTTATTATTTTTAAGTATTATATATTCGATTATTTATTTTATTTATATTAATATTTTATAACTCAAAATAACACATCCGTTTTTTGGCGCCGTTGCGGGGAATCCTATTAATTTTCGTGATGTTTTTCCTCTAAGTTTGTTGTAATTTTTGGGAAAAATTTTCATCAACGGTGTGAAATTTATAACGAATTAATTTTGATATGATTTGGTTTATGATATCATTCTCAAGTAACTTTTACTTTTCATGTCTAATTCTTAGAATATCTTTTATCTCTTTGATAGATCTTAGATATTTGCTTGATCGATTTTAATTCATTTAGTTTAGATGTTTTCGATTTCATTTGTTTCTTATTCTTAGTTGAGTAGTTTAATTTTGATTTTCTTTGATTTTTCTTATTCTTACTTTAGTAGTTTTCTTTTGTTACTTGTATTTTGTTTCTCTTGCTTTCATATTGATTTGTTTTTCTTAGAATTTCTTTTGTTTTTCTTAGAATTTCTTTTGCTTAGATTATAGATTTTTGGATTTAGATCTTAGGTTAGATGATTTAGTTTCATGATTTTTAGGTTTAGTTAGTGTTTTGGTTAGTTTAGATCCCTTAGGTAAACTTTTACTTAGAGATTTTGGTTAGATATAGCTTAGATATTTTAGATTTAGGTTAACTTTAGTTGATTTAGAATAGATAGCTTAGTTAGTTTAGTGCTTTAGATTAGGTTAGCTTTTGATTATTTAGATTCTTAACCTTTAGAATAACTTAGATCTTTAGGTTTAACATCTTAGTTTGATCTTTAGTTTAGAATTTTTAGATCTAATTGTTTTTCCTAATCTCTAACTTGACTTAGTTTGTTCTAATCTCTTCTAATTTTCTCTAACTAGATTCTTAGGTATGGTTAGTATTAGATTTAACTAAGTCTTCTAACTTGATTCTTTCGTTGATTGATTTCTATTTCATGTTCTTAGATGTATTTCCATGCTTTCGTTTTCTTTTTTTTTTTCGTTGTTGTTGTTTTTCGTTATTTTCGGGCTGTACTTGTTGAAATCTCCTTGTTCTATTTGGTTATCTTTTGAGTATTTTCTTTTTAGTTCTATTTCTCATTTTTCTTTTTTTTTTTTTTTTTTTTTTTTTTTTTTTTTTCCCTTTTTTTTTTCACACCTATTTTCTCTTCTTCGTTTTTCTTGCTTTCTTATTTTTTCAAAATAAGTTGTTGTGTATTAGTTTTTACACCGAGGACAGTGCAATTTTCAAGTTGTGGGGTAGGTGTGTTCTCGTTTTATCTCAATTTTCAAATATTTTCAAAAAAATTGCTTAATTTTTCAAATTTTTCAAAATGATTAGTTTACTTGAAAAGATTATTTTGTGAACTTTTTGTGGGAATTTGATTTGCTTAGCCGATGATAGATATCGGTTGTTGATTGTTGAAAGTCTCGAGATTTGATTTAGTTCATTTTGTTGATACTTGGTACGAGCATGATTATAGGAAAATCCTGAAATTATTTTGACATAGCTATTTTTGGTTGGTTGTTCCGATTAGTGGACTACTTTTGGACAGTTTATTTGAATAGTAGTAAGTCTTTTGGGAATGGAAATGACTTGAATTTTCACTTGAAAAATTCTTTGAAAGACTTGCCACACTTTTAATTTTCGTTGAATAAATTGTTGAATAAAAGGTTGTTTTGCATGTATCCTTTGCTACTTGAGCACCACTTCTTATGGGAATTGAATGCCCGGTGCCCTAAGGTCCTCGGGATCCGGGAGTCATCGGAGTGGAACTCGTTACAAGGGTAGTTAAAGTTGATATTGTTAAGCAAACAATAAAAACCTTGAATAAAAGAAAATAAATTGAATAAAAATTTACTTTTGAATAAGTGGCTTGTTTCTTGAGATTTGATTGTGATTATGTCTCGTTGTTGAAGTTTTTGATCGACCGAACCACTATTTGAGTAATTTGCTTTGAAAGGAAATTTGCTATTTGGATCACTAATTGAGATAGAGCACACACTGCACTCGGGATGATTTTATGATCGTTTTTCGTAATTAAGTTGAAAATGATTTGTTCAATTTTATATTTCTTGATTTAAACATGAAAACACTTGATGAGGCATAGAAGTGAATCATTCCTTAAACACTTTGTTATTGAGATCTTTGAAAAGTAAACTAGTTAGTTTGATTTCTTTGAGAAAACATTTATGCACTTCTCTTCAATGATTTCTTTGTTCAAAATTCCATCTTTGATTTGCTTGAGGACAAGCAAAGGTTAAGTTGTGGGGTATTTTGATAACACTACATTTGGTAATATTTTGGAAGGGTATTTTTGCATAATTGTTGAGGTTTATTAGAGTAAATTGAGATAAATATGTTAATTGTGTACTTAATTGTGATAAATCTGTTTTCGGGAAGTTTGTGGAGTCAATTGATTAAAAGAGCGAAGTTTCGGGGACTAAATATGCAATTTCCGGAAAGATTTACACAACCAGTCCCGGGAACACGCGCGTCGCCCAAGAACACGCCCTACAAAGCCATTGAACACGCCTGCCAAGCTAAGGAACACGTGCTCGGTGAATGAACACGGCCAAACAGAAGGAAGAACACGGCCATATTAAACACGCGCTCGGTGATGAAACCGTCACCGAGCCCGTGTTGCGTATAACACTGAGCCCGTGTTTGGCGCTCTGTTCCGAGATTTTAGTGATTTTTGTGTAAAATTACTATTTTACCCCTGTTTTGGTTATCTATAAATATTGGGATTTTTACCATTAATTAAGGTTGGATTAGGTGGGATTAGGGTTGTATTAGGGTTGGCTTGTGGATTAATTTCTCATATTGTTTTTAGATATTGAATATTATATTGGGTTTTTCTTCAATTTCATATACTTTGGTATAGAACTTGGGGAATTTCTATTACTTTGATTGAATAACTTTGATTAGATAATTCCCTAGGTTGTTTTAGTGAATAAATGTTTCTAGTTAGGTTATGAAATCTCTCCTTGGTCTATGAGGTAGAGTTTTGTGACTTGATCAAGAGGATTTTGAGCTACTTCAACCATTCAAGCTTCAAGGAACAAGAAGAGGATTCAAGAAGAAAGTTGAGGTGAAGAGATCTTTCCGGATTCAATTGACAAACTGGTTTTGGAATTATTTTCTTACCTTCTTCAAGTATTTTTGTTGATAATTCTTGTAATCTAGTTTACCAACCTAATAGGAACTCTCTTCTCCTACATTTCTTTAGAGTAGAAGTGGTTGGTTTCATGTTATACTTTCACTATGGGATTGATCTATTGTGAGTTGATTGTTATGATTTCATTAACTTGAATTGCAATTTCAATTATGGTTTTGATTTGATTGTTTATCTTGAGATGAGCTATAATTCGATCTTGTGGTTCGGGTTAACACTAATTGTTAAGCCGGACCTTGGATATACGATTAGTGCTAGGTTAGTTGGATTGTCTTCCTATTGATGTACCGGACCTTGGATGATTAGTAGGGATTTGATCTTACTAATATATTCGAGTTGTTCTTCACGTATGAATTTCTTTCAACGACACGTATTGAGGAAGTTCATCTTTAGACTCGGATTCGGTGAAATTGTAATAGTTGAATCATGATACTTGATTTTGTTATGAAGTGTATCCTCCACTCTCTCTAATGTGTTTAGTGAGTTCTTCAAATATTCAATATTCTCTCATCCATGATTTTACTTTACTTGCTTTTAATTTGCTTTCTAGGATTTAGAAATCAATCTTATCATTCTTGATATTGGTTGGTTTACTTGTTGAATGATCCTTAATCACAAATCATATTTATAATTAGTTTGATTATATTTTCCACACTAGAATTTAATAGAAGTCTTAGGGAAAAACGATTTTTTATAAATTTAAAATCCGAATATCACCTTATTTACTAAACTATTTCGATAGGTACTCTGCCTAATTGAGTTATTTTATTTAGTGACAAACTTATTTTAATCTTAAGATTCTTATTATTTTTAAGTATTATATATTCGATTATTTATTTTATTTATATTAATATTTTATAACTCAAAATAACACATCAGATTTTTGGCGCCGTTGCTGGGGAATCCTATTAATTTTCGTGATGTTTTTCCTCTAAGTTTGTTGTAATTTTTGGGAAAAATTTTCATCAACGGTGTGAAATTTATAACGAATTAATTTTGATATGATTTGGTTTATGATATCATTCTCAAGTAACTTTTACTTTTCATGTCTAATTCTTAGAATATCTTTTATCTCTTTGATAGATCTTAGATATTTGCTTGATCGATTTTAATTCATTTAGTTTAGATGTTTTCGATTTCATTTGTTTCTTATTCTTAGTTGAGTAGTTTAATTTTGATTTTCTTTGATTTTTCTTATTCTTACTTTAGTAGTTTTCTTTTGTTACTTGTATTTTGTTTCTCTTGCTTTCATATTGATTTGTTTTTCTTAGAATTTCTTTTTGTTTTTCTTAGAATTTCTTTTGCTTAGATTATAGATTTTTGGATTTAGATCTTAGGTTAGATGATTTAGTTTCATGATTTTTAGGTTTAGTTAGTGTTTTGGTTAGTTTAGATCCCTTAGGTAAACTTTTACTTAGAGATTTTGGTTAGATATAGCTTAGATATTTTAGATTTAGGTTAACTTTAGTTGATTTAGAATAGATAGCTTAGTTAGTTTAGTGCTTTAGATTAGGTTAGCTTTTGATTATTTAGATTCTTAACCTTTAGAATAACTTAGATCTTTAGGTTTAACATCTTAGTTTGATCTTTAGTTTAGAATTTTTAGATCTAATTGTTTTTCCTAATCTCTAACTTGACTTAGTTTGTTCTAATCTCTTCTAATTTTCTCTAACTAGATTCTTAGGTATGGTTAGTATTAGATTTAACTAAGTCTTCTAACTTGATTCTTTCGTTGATTGATTTCTATTTCATGTTCTTAGATGTATTTCCATGCTTTCGTTTTCTTTTGTTCTTTCGTTGTTGTTGTTTTTCGTTATTTTCGGGCTGTACTTGTTGAAATCTCCTTGTTCTATTTGGTTATCTTTTGAGTATTTTCTTTTTAGTTCTATTTCTCATTTTAGTCTTTTTATGTTTATTTTCTTTTTTTTTTTTTCTTGCTTATTTCTTTTTCACACCTATTTTCTCTTCTTCGTTTTTCTTGCTTTCTTATTTTTTCAAAATAAGTTGTTGTGTATTAGTTTTTACACCGAGGACAGTGCAATTTTCAAGTTGTGGGGTAGGTGTGTTCTCGTTTTATCTCAATTTTCAAATATTTTCAAAAAAATTGCTTAATTTTTCAAATTTTTCAAAATGATTAGTTTACTTGAAAAGATTATTTTGTGAACTTTTTGTGGGAATTTGATTTGCTTAGCCGATGATAGATATCGGTTGTTGATTGTTGAAAGTCTCGAGATTTGATTTAGTTCATTTTGTTGATACTTGGTACGAGCATGATTATAGGAAAATCCTGAAATTATTTTGACATAGCTATTTTTGGTTGGTTGTTCCGATTAGTGGACTACTTTTGGACAGTTTATTTGAATAGTAGTAAGTCTTTTGGGAATGGAAATGACTTGAATTTTCACTTGAAAAATTCTTTGAAAGACTTGCCACACTTTTAATTTTCGTTGAATAAATTGTTGAATAAAAGGTTGTTTTGCATGTATCCTTTGCTACTTGAGCACCACTTCTTATGGGAATTGAATGCGTGTGCCCTAAGGTCCTCGGGATCTGGGAGTCATCGGAGTGGAACTCGTTACAAGGGTAGTTAAAGTTGATATTGTTAAGCAAACAATAAAAACCTTGAATAAAAGAAAATAAATTGAATAAAAATTTACTTTTGAATAAGTGGCTTGTTTCTTGAGATTTGATTGTGATTATGTCTCGTTGTTGAAGTTTTTGATCGACCGAACCACTATTTGAGTAATTTGCTTTGAAAGGAAATTTGCTATTTGGATCACTAATTGAGATAGAGCACACACCGCACTCGGGATGATTTTATGATCGTTTTTCGTAATTAAGTTGAAAATGATTTGTTCAATTTTATATTTCTTGATTTAAACATGAAAACACTTGATGAGGCATAGAAGTGAATCATTCCTTAAACACTTTGTTATTGAGATCTTTGAAAAGTAAACTAGTTAGTTTGATTTCTTTGAGAAAACATTTATGCACTTCTCTTCAATGATTTCTTTGTTCAAAATTCCATCTTTGATTTGCTTGAGGACAAGCAAAGGTTAAGTTGTGGGGTATTTTGATAACACTACATTTGGTAATATTTTGGAAGGGTATTTTTGCATAATTGTTGAGGTTTATTAGAGTAAATTGAGATAAATATGTTAATTGTGTACTTAATTGTGATAAAACTCTTTTCGGGAAGTTTGTGGAGTCAATTGATTAAAAGAGCGAAGTTCGGGGACTAAATATGCAATTTCTGGAAAGATTTACACAACCAGTCCCAGGAACACGCGCGGTCCAAGAACACGCCCTACAAAGCCATTGAACACGCCCGCTAAGCTAAGGAACACGTGCTCGGTGAATGAACACGGCACAAAAGAAGGAAGAACACGGCCATATTAAACACGCGCTCGGTGATGAAACCGCCGCTGAGCCCGTGTGCGCGTAACACTCTGAGCCCGTGTTTGGCGCTCTGGTCCGAGATTTTAGTGATTTTTGTGTAAAATTACTATTTTACCCCCTGTTTTGGTTATCTATAAATATTGGGATTTTTACCATTAATTAAGGTTGGATTAGGTGGGATTAGGGTTGTATTAGGGTTGGCTTGTGGATTAATTTCTCATATTGTTTTTAGATATTGAATATTATATTGGGTTTTTCTTCAATTTCATATACTTTGGTATAGAACTTGGGGAATTTCTATTACTTTGATTGAATAACTTTGATTAGATAATTCCCTAGGTTGTTTTAGTGAATAAATGTTTCTAGTTAGGTTATGAAATCTCTCCTTGGTCTATGAGGTAGAGTTTTGTGACTTGATCAAGAGGATTTTGAGCTACTTCAACCATTCAAGCTTCAAGGAACAAGAAGAGGATTCAAGAAGAAAGTTGAGGTGAAGAGATCTTTCCGGATTCAATTGACAACTGGTTTTGGAATTATTTTCTTACCTTCTTCAAGTATTTTTGTTGATAATTCTTGTAATCTAGTTTACCAACCTAATAGGAACTCTCTTCTCCTACATTTCTTTAGAGTAGAAGTGGTTGGTTTCATGTTATACTTTCACTATGGGATTGATCTATTGTGAGTTGATTGTTATGATTTCATTAACTTGAATTGCAATTTCAATTATGGTTTTGATTTGATTGTTTATCTTGAGATGAGCTATAATTCGATCTTGTGGTTCGGGTTAACACTAATTGTTAAGCCGGACCTTGGATATACGATTAGTGCTAGGTTAGTTGGATTGTCTTCCTATTGATGTACGGACCTTGGATGATTAGTAGGGATTTGATCTTACTAATATATTCGAGTTGTTCTTCACGTATGAATTTCTTTCAACGACACGTATTGAGGAAGTTCATCTTTAGACTCGGATTCGGTGAAATTGTAATAGTTGAATCATGATACTTGATTTTGTTATGAAGTGTATCCTCCACTCTCTCTAATGTGTTTAGTGAGTTCTTCAAATATTCAATATTCTCTCATCCATGATTTTACTTTACTTGCTTTTAATTTGCTTTCTAGGATTTAGAAATCAATCTTATCATTCTTGATATTGGTTGGTTTACTTGTTGAATGATCCTTAATCACAAATCATATTTATAATTAGTTTGATTATATTTTCCACACTAGAATTTAATAGAAGTCTTAGGGAAAAACGATTTTTTATAAATTTAAAATCCGAATATCACCTTATTTACTAAACTATTTCGATAGGTACTCTGCCTAATTGAGTTATTTTATTTAGTGACAAACTTATTTTAATCTTAAGATTCTTATTATTTTTAAGTATTATATATTCGATTATTTATTTTATTTATATTAATATTTTATAACTCAAAATAACACATCGATTTTTGGCGCCGTTGCCGGGGAATCCTATTAATTTTCGTGATGTTTTTCCTCTAAGTTTGTTGTAATTTTTGGGAAAAATTTTCATCAACGGTGTGAAATTTATAACGAATTAATTTTGATATGATTTGGTTTATGATATCATTCTCAAGTAACTTTTACTTTTCATGTCTAATTCTTAGAATATCTTTTATCTCTTTGATAGATCTTAGATATTTGCTTGATCGATTTTAATTCATTTAGTTTAGATGTTTTCGATTTCATTTGTTTCTTATTCTTAGTTGAGTAGTTTAATTTTGATTTTCTTTGATTTTTCTTATTCTTACTTTAGTAGTTTTCTTTTGTTACTTGTATTTTGTTTCTCTTGCTTTCATATTGATTTGTTTTTCTTAGAATTTCTTTTGTTTTTCTTAGAATTTCTTTTGCTTAGATTATAGATTTTTGGATTTAGATCTTAGGTTAGATGATTTAGTTTCATGATTTTTAGGTTTAGTTAGTGTTTTGGTTAGTTTAGATCCCTTAGGTAAACTTTTACTTAGAGATTTTGGTTAGATATAGCTTAGATATTTTAGATTTAGGTTAACTTTAGTTGATTTAGAATAGATAGCTTAGTTAGTTTAGTGCTTTAGATTAGGTTAGCTTTTGATTATTTAGATTCTTAACCTTTAGAATAACTTAGATCTTTAGGTTTAACATCTTAGTTTGATCTTTAGTTTAGAATTTTTAGATCTAATTGTTTTTCCTAATCTCTAACTTGACTTAGTTTGTTCTAATCTCTTCTAATTTTCTCTAACTAGATTCTTAGGTATGGTTAGTATTAGATTTAACTAAGTCTTCTAACTTGATTCTTTCGTTGATTGATTTCTATTTCATGTTCTTAGATGTATTTCCATGCTTTCGTTTTCTTTTGTTCTTTCGTTGTTGTTGTTTTTCGTTATTTTCGGGCTGTACTTGTTGAAATCTCCTTGTTCTATTTGGTTATCTTTTGAGTATTTTCTTTTTAGTTCTATTTCTCATTTTAGTCTTTTTTTATGTTTTTTTTTTTTTTTTTTTTTTTGTCTTGCTTTTCTTTTTCACACCTATTTTCTCTTCTTCGCTTTTTCTTGCTTTCTTATTTTTTCAAAATAAGTTGTTGTGTATTAGTTTTTACACCGAGGACAGTGCAATTTTCAAGTTGTGGGGTAGGTGTGTTCGCGTTTTATCTCAATTTTCAAATATTTTCAAAAAAATTGCTTAATTTTTCAAATTTTTCAAAATGATTAGTTTACTTGAAAAGATTATTTTGTGAACTTTTTGTGGGAATTTGATTTGCTTAGCCGATGATAGATATCGGTTGTTGATTGTTGAAAGTCTCGAGATTTGATTTAGTTCATTTTGTTGATACTTGGTACGAGCATGATTATAGGAAAATCCTGAAATTATTTTGACATAGCTATTTTTGGTTGGTTGTTTCGATTAGTGGACTACTTTTTGGACAGTTTATTTGAATAGTAGTAAGTCTTTTGGGAATGGAAATGACTTGAATTTTCACTTGAAAAATTCTTTGAAAGACTTGCCACACTTTTAATTTTCGTTGAATAAATTGTTGAATAAAAGGTTGTTTTGCATGTATCCTTTGCTACTTGAGCACCACTTCTTATGGGAATTGAATGCCGGTGCCCTAAGGTCCTCGGGATCGGGAGTCATCGGAGTGGAACTCGTTACAAGGGTAGTTAAAGTTGATATTGTTAAGCAAACAATAAAAACCTTGAATAAAAGAAAATAAATTGAATAAAAATTTACTTTTGAATAAGTGGCTTGTTTCTTGAGATTTGATTGTGATTATGTCTCGTTGTTGAAGTTTTTGATCGACCGAACCACTATTTGAGTAATTTGCTTTGAAAGGAAATTTGCTATTTGGATCACTAATTGAGATAGAGCACACACTGCACTCGGGATGATTTTATGATCGTTTTTCGTAATTAAGTTGAAAATGATTTGTTCAATTTTATATTTCTTGATTTAAACATGAAAACACTTGATGAGGCATAGAAGTGAATCATTCCTTAAACACTTTGTTATTGAGATCTTTGAAAAGTAAACTAGTTAGTTTGATTTCTTTGAGAAAACATTTATGCACTTCTCTTCAATGATTTCTTTGTTCAAAATTCCATCTTTGATTTGCTTGAGGACAAGCAAAGGTTAAGTTGTGGGGTATTTTGATAACACTACATTTGGTAATATTTTGGAAGGGTATTTTTGCATAATTGTTGAGGTTTATTAGAGTAAATTGAGATAAATATGTTAATTGTGTACTTAATTGTGATAAATCTGTTTTCGGGAAGTTTGTGGAGTCAATTGATTAAAAGAGCGAAGTTCGGGGACTAAATATGCAATTTCTGGAAAGATTTACACAACCAGTCCAGGAACACGCGCTCAGTCCAAGAACACGCCCTACAAAGCCATTGAACACGCCCTGCCAAGCTAAGGAACACGTGCTCGGTGAATGAACACGGCCAAACAGAAGGAAGAACACGGCCATATTAAACACGCGCTCGGTGATGAAACCGTCGACCGCCCGTGTTGCGTTATAACACTGAGCCCGTGTTTGGCGCTCTGTTCCGAGATTTTAGTGATTTTTGTGTAAAATTACTATTTTACCCCTGTTTTGGTTATCTATAAATATTGGGATTTTTACCATTAATTAAGGTTGGATTAGGTGGGATTAGGGTTGTATTAGGGTTGGCTTGTGGATTAATTTCTCATATTGTTTTTAGATATTGAATATTATATTGGGTTTTTCTTCAATTTCATATACTTTGGTATAGAACTTGGGGAATTTCTATTACTTTGATTGAATAACTTTGATTAGATAATTCCCTAGGTTGTTTTAGTGAATAAATGTTTCTAGTTAGGTTATGAAATCTCTCCTTGGTCTATGAGGTAGAGTTTTGTGACTTGATCAAGAGGATTTTGAGCTACTTCAACCATTCAAGCTTCAAGGAACAAGAAGAGGATTCAAGAAGAAAGTTGAGGTGAAGAGATCTTTCCGGATTCAATTGACAACTGGTTTTGGAATTATTTTCTTACCTTCTTCAAGTATTTTTGTTGATAATTCTTGTAATCTAGTTTACCAACCTAATAGGAACTCTCTTCTCCTACATTTCTTTAGAGTAGAAGTGGTTGGTTTCATGTTATACTTTCACTATGGGATTGATCTATTGTGAGTTGATTGTTATGATTTCATTAACTTGAATTGCAATTTCAATTATGGTTTTGATTTGATTGTTTATCTTGAGATGAGCTATAATTCGATCTTGTGGTTCGGGTTAACACTAATTGTTAAGCCGGACCTTGGATATACGATTAGTGCTAGGTTAGTTGGATTGTCTTCCTATTGATGTACCGGACCTTGGATGATTAGTAGGGATTTGATCTTACTAATATATTCGAGTTGTTCTTCACGTATGAATTTCTTTCAACGACACGTATTGAGGAAGTTCATCTTTAGACTCGGATTCGGTGAAATTGTAATAGTTGAATCATGATACTTGATTTTGTTATGAAGTGTATCCTCCACTCTCTCTAATGTGTTTAGTGAGTTCTTCAAATATTCAATATTCTCTCATCCATGATTTTACTTTACTTGCTTTTAATTTGCTTTCTAGGATTTAGAAATCAATCTTATCATTCTTGATATTGGTTGGTTTACTTGTTGAATGATCCTTAATCACAAATCATATTTATAATTAGTTTGATTATATTTTCCACACTAGAATTTAATAGAAGTCTTAGGGAAAAACGATTTTTTATAAATTTAAAATCTGAATATCACCTTATTTACTAAACTATTTCGATAGGTACTCTGCCTAATTGAGTTATTTTATTTAGTGACAAACTTATTTTAATCTTAAGATTCTTATTATTTTTAAGTATTATATATTCGATTATTTATTTTATTTATATTAATATTTTATAACTCAAAATAACACATCAGATTTTTGGCGCCGTTGCCGGGAATCCTATTAATTTTCGTGATGTTTTTCCTCTAAGTTTGTTGTAATTTTTGGGAAAAATTTTCATCAACGGTGTGAAATTTATAACGAATTAATTTTGATATGATTTGGTTTATGATATCATTCTCAAGTAACTTTTACTTTTCATGTCTAATTCTTAGAATATCTTTTATCTCTTTGATAGATCTTAGATATTTGCTTGATCGATTTTAATTCATTTAGTTTAGATGTTTTCGATTTCATTTGTTTCTTATTCTTAGTTGAGTAGTTTAATTTTGATTTTCTTTGATTTTTCTTATTCTTACTTTAGTAGTTTTCTTTTGTTACTTGTATTTTGTTTCTCTTGCTTTCATATTGATTTGTTTTTCTTAGAATTTCTTTTGTTTTTCTTAGAATTTCTTTTGCTTAGATTATAGATTTTTGGATTTAGATCTTAGGTTAGATGATTTAGTTTCATGATTTTTAGGTTTAGTTAGTGTTTTGGTTAGTTTAGATCCCTTAGGTAAACTTTTACTTAGAGATTTTGGTTAGATATAGCTTAGATATTTTAGATTTAGGTTAACTTTAGTTGATTTAGAATAGATAGCTTAGTTAGTTTAGTGCTTTAGATTAGGTTAGCTTTTGATTATTTAGATTCTTAACCTTTAGAATAACTTAGATCTTTAGGTTTAACATCTTAGTTTGATCTTTAGTTTAGAAATTTTTAGATCTAATTGTTTTTCCTAATCTCTAACTTGACTTAGTTTGTTCTAATCTCTTCTAATTTTCTCTAACTAGATTCTTAGGTATGGTTAGTATTAGATTTAACTAAGTCTTCTAACTTGATTCTTTCGTTGATTGATTTCTATTTCATGTTCTTAGATGTATTTCCATGCTTTGCTTTTCTTTTTGTTCTTTCGTTGTTGTTGTTTTTCGTTATTTTCGGGCTGTACTTGTTGAAATCTCCTTGTTCTATTTGGTTATCTTTTGAGTATTTTCTTTTTAGTTCTATTTCTCATTTTAGTCTTTTTTTATTTTTTTTTTTTTTTTTTTTTTCTTGCTTATTT
>JAHSUH010001691.1:0-16945 GCA_025388415.1 Cynanchum wilfordii
ATTTATATGCAGTAAAATTTAAACTGGAACAATGATTATCCACTCAATACATCAATTGACACAACAATGTCTTATCTGGAACATCCAACATCTATTTAATTAAACAGTGTAATCCCTATGTTGGAACATCAAATTTCTATCATGCTATGATCATTTAGCACATATGAACCTGTCTGGAACTTCGAGAATCTACTCAAGTAAGCATAGTAGTCCTAAACTAGACATCCAGTCTCTAAATAAACGTGAAAATCCTATTCTGGAGCATCCGGTTTCTAAATAAACAGAGTAGACATAAATTACGCCAAAAACCACATAAGACATCTTTAAAATAAAACACACAAACAAAAGACAAACAAAGAAAAACAAAACAAAGCAAAACAACGAAAACAAAAACATAGGGTTGCCTCCCTATAAGCGCTTCTTTACTATCATTAAGTTGGACTGCCTTTCCTCCTCAGAAGGACTTTATGTTCCATTTTCTCGAACAATTCCCTGTAAAACTTCAACTTATGTTTGTTCACTTTGAATGATGTTTCACCCTCATTCATTACTTCACAAGCTCCCATGATGATACTTGTTTAATAACGAAGGAATTTGTCCAATAGCTTTTAAAATTTCTTGGAAACATTCTCAAATGTGAATGACATTTTAGTCTCAAGTTGAAATTCATCTAAATTGTCTATCATGCCAAATCCTATTTTTCAATTTAAAGATCATTGAATTTCCATATTCATCAAATTCATCAAATTTTAGGATTCTATCCAATGTACACAAAATGCATTATAATTCAACAAGTGAGTGTAGGGTGATTAGTGTACATAATAGTGTTGGACAAGACCAAATATATCAAATGTATATACAACAGCTAGCATAGTATATCATTTGGAATTTCATAGCATATCCTCGTCCTCAAAAACCTCCTACTACATAATAATTGACATCACATGTCAAATAGCCAATTTCAATTAGGGGGATGTCATAATGGGTGCAGTAGTGAAAGAATTTCTTTAATAAAATTCATGCAAAAATGCCTTATAAAACACAAAAAGGAATATCTCTTCCAGTTAAGCATATGTGATGTGTATTTTGAGTTATAAATAAATAATAAAAATATTCGAATAAGTAATACTAAAAATAATAAGAATCTTTAAGATTTAAAATAGGATTGTCACTAATAAAATAACTCAATTAGGCAGAGTACCTATCGAAATAGTTTAGTAAATAAGGTGGTATTCAGATTTTAAATTTATAAAAATCGTTTTTCCCTAAGACTTCTATTAAATTCTAGTGTGGAAAATATAATTAAACTAATTATGAATATGATTTGTGAATAAGGATCATTCAACAAGTAAACCAACCAATATCAAGAATGATAGGATTGATTTCTATATCTAGAAAGCAAAGTAAAATAAAGCAAAGTAGAAGATCAAGCAAGTAATGGAAGGTAGAAACTCATAAGAAATAATAGGAGAAATGAAGGATACAAACTACTAGGGGCAAGATTAATCATGAAATAACTATCATAATCTCACCAATATTCAAGTCTAGAATAGAATTTCTTCCATACGGATTGTGGCAAGAAAATCATTGATTTAAGAACACTTGAATGTTGACAAGATCAAATCTCCCATCAATCATCCTAGTTCCGGTCCATCAATAGGAAATCTAATCGAATCAATGTTGGCACTAATTGTTGTCCTAGTTCCTAACGATAAGTGTTAATACGAAACTACAACCACAAATCAAAGCTTAACACTCAAGATAAAATTCAGATTTAAAGCTATGAATGAAATTGCAATATCAAATTAATAACACTATAACAATTATCCATGAAAACCATAATTTTCCCAAAGTAATTGTAAAATAATACCAACCATTTCTACCTAAAAGAAATGTAGAAAGAGGAGTTCCTAGGGTTGGTGTCTAATTACAAGATTGAAATTCAAACAAATCAAAGAAAGAAGAGTAACCTCTTCAACCCTCTTTTTGATCAAACTTCTCTTCTTCAAATCTTCAAGTTGTTGAAGTTGATTCTTCTCTTGCAAGATTCCAAAGAAATTCCTTATGGTTGAGGTAACTTCTCACAAGATCTCACAAGGTAATCTCTCAACTCACAACATATGAACAAGATCTCAAAACTATGAAAGTAGAAAAGTATAGATCTAATTCAAAAACCCTAAAAAATATTACAATTTAATAGCATAACCCCTTCCAAAATACAAGCCAAAATATTAATGCTAAAAATCCTAATATTTATAGATAAACTAAACCAGGGGTAAAATCGTCATTTTACATAAAAGATCTGGACGAGCATCATTACGGGCGTAGCCCTCTATGCTCTACGGGCATTTAGATGCAGGTTATGCGCTACGGCGTTTGATCTAGAGTGCCACGGCCGTAAGACGGTAGTTAATTCATACGGGCGTGATGCACAAAAGGGCAACATGCGTTTACTCTACACGGGCGTATGTCATCTTGCACGGGCATAGCATATTTCCAGAATGTTGCACTTTTGCCTCTAAATTTATCTTTTTACACCAATTTGCCCCAAGGTTACCAAAAGAGAATATTTGCAATTAAGCCCACAATCAATCAATTTATCTCAATTTAATACAATTATATTCACAAATCATGCACAAATTATATCTCAAAACATGATCATATTTGATGTTATCAAATACCCCACAACTTAAACCTTGCTTGTCCTCAAGCAAATCAAATGAAAGAGGTTTAAGAAGAAACAAACTAACATCAAATAGCTCAAAAGCAATTTCAACTTAATTAAGATGTGCATGAATTTTCTCAAAAATTTCAACATTAACTAGTTTACTTTTCAAAGATCTCATCAACAAAGTGCTAAGGGAAGATTCACTTTTATGCCTCATCAAATGTTTTATGTTTAAGTCAAGAAAACTCAATTTGAACAAAACATTTTCAACTTAAAAACAACGATCATAAAATCATCCCGAGTGAAGTATGTGCTCTATCTCAATTGATGATCCAAATAGCAAATTTTCTTTCAAAGCAACTACTCAAATAGTGGTTTGGTCGATCAAAAACTTCAACAACGAGAAATAATCACAATCAAATCTCAAGAAACAAGCCACTTATTCAAAAGTAAAATTTTATTCAATTTTCTTTTCTTTTTTTTTTCAAGGTTTTTATTGTTTGCTTAACAATATCAACTTTAACTACCCTTGTAACGAGTTCCACTCCGATGACTCCCCAGATCCCGAGGACCTTAGGGCACCGGGCATTCAATTCCCATAAGAAGTGGTGCTCAAGTAGCAAAGGATACATGCAAATAACCTTTTATTCAACAATTTATTCAACGGAAATAATAAAATTGTGGCAAGTTTCTCAAAGAATTTTCAAGTGAAAACTCAAGTCATTTACATTCCCAAAAGACTTAATACTATTCAAATAAGTTGTCCAAAAGTAGTCCACTAATCGGAACAAACAACCAAAAATAGTTGTGTCAAAAAATTTTTGAATGTTTTTCAGGTTTATCCTATAATCATGCTCGTACCAAGTATCAACGAAATGAAACAAATCAAATCTCGAGATTTTCAACAATCAACACATAGTTTATATCATCGGCTAAGCAAATCAAATTCCCACAAAAAGTTCACAAAATAATCTTTTCAAGTAAACTAATTATTTTGAAAATTTTGAAAAATTTTGGCAATTTTGAGATAAAATGAGATAAAACGAGCACACACCTACCCCACAACTTGAAAATTACACTGTCCTCGGTGTAAAAAGCGAATACCCCACAACTTATTTTAAGAAAAATAAGAAAGCAAGAAACAACTAAAGAAGGAGAATAAAATAAAATAGGAATAAGTGCGGAAAAGAAAAACACAAGACAAAACCAGAGAAAAAAATAAACCGAAAATGATATATGTAAAATAGAAAGGAAAGTACAAAAAACACAAAGAAACACTAAAGTTTTAAAATAAAAACAAGAAGATAAACGAAAACTAAAAATCGAAAAACTAAACACGGAGAAACGGCACAAAAGCTAGTCTTCGGATGGATAAGGTGGAGATGTCGGGGGGTTTCGGGTATGTTGATCGGAGTAGAGTGCATCGGAACTTCCCCATGAAGTGCCTCGAGCCACGGGCCAATGTCTCCGGACTAGAGCCTGCACCGGAGAGTAAATCGGCGAAGGTGCCGTGTGTCTGCGTATGATAGTCTGGTTGTTGTTGTAGAACCGCCATCCGAGTCTGCAGGCTGGAGAGAGTCGCGTTCGACTTTCTCGAGGTGCTCGATAACGAATCGCTCGAGAGTCGAACGTGGAGTGAAGGTCCGCCGGGGGCACCGAAGATGATGATGGTGATGAAGTCAGCTGCGGAGGTAGATCCGGGAGAAATCGTAGAATCTCGAGGTCGAACGAGAACAAAACCGTGAACTCTATCACGTCGAATGATCCCCATGCTCCGAAGATTATTCCGGTCTACTGGAACAGTGGACGCCGAAATCAAAGTAAGATTTGATCCCTCGAGATCAATATGGAAATAACGGGCCATGTTCGTGATGAACGGACCAAGTCCTGATCTTCTTCGGGGATTCAGATTATCCCGGGCTAACTTCACAAGCAATCTCGTTGGATCTAGATGAACACCTCGCCAAATATGAGAAAGTATAGCCGCATCAACGGAGGTGACAACGCCGGTACTATCTTTCCGACCCGTGATCGTATGAGATAAAACAAAATGAAGATATCGGAGAGATAAATGAATATACCAAGCTTTCGAGAGTGCGGAAGAGTAGATAGCAGCTGAAGGTGTACGACAAATGTGGCTCTAGTAAACTTGCGTACTATCCTCGAAATCGGTAGCCGCCGAAGTGAAGAGACTCGTCTCGATCTCGTCTTCAGCCCATAGACCAAGAGCAACACCAAACGTACTCATCGAGAGCTCTCGGTCAACTCCACCGAGTCAAAATTTGACTGTCTTAGAATGACAATCAAAGGAAGCAAAGAACTCACACACAAGTTCTTGATAAACGGGAGCGTCTATCTCGAACATGTGTCGGTAAGGAGGAAACGAAAGAAGACGGAGCATCTCGAGATGCAGCTCCATGAGATCTATCGCTGCCCAGTCGATCCGACGGCCGTGGAGGATGAGTTTGTCGGAGAAGGAGCGGATATGAGATACAGCCGAAGGGGAGGAGGATGGAAAAAGTGAGGAAAGGATGCATGATAGTAGTGATAGGAGTGAGATCGGGTGCCATGATAGAAAGGAAAACGAGATATATATAGCAAATAAAGAGAAAGGTAGAGTTTAAGGATTGATTTTTGAGAGGGAAGTAAAGAGAAAAGCAAGTTTTTCGCAAGAAATAGAGTCTGCCCGATCTCGCTACGCCTGTAAGGGGTGTGCTACGGGCGTAGCCTTTACTGTGGACGCCTTGGAATTTGAAGATTTCGAAGAAATTTTTGAAATTTTGAAAGGTCTGGATTGGCTACGGGCGTACAAAGAGTGTTACGCCCGTAAAAAATGATGTCAGCAATGACGTTTACGCAGGAAGAATTCGAGGAGATGGTTACGTACGACCAAGCACTCGGTCGTAATATGGCCTACGGGCGTAAAGTGTCGAACTTCACGGCCGTAAGGTACACAGAAGCGGGAATATTTTGAAAAAATTCAAATTCCAGTCCCCAGATTATGCGAAGGCCTCAAAATTCAGTCCAAAAACTTTTTATTAAACCAGAAAAAATCAAAATAGCAAAAAAAATAAACACATAAACCCTACTCGGAGCATCCGATAACTAATATATAAGGCAAAAATAATACCTATACTGGAACATCCAGCTACTAGTAAAGCGGTTTAGACATAAAAATAACGCCTTTCAACCACGTAAGACTCGAAAGAAGAAGAAGGGATAAGAAAACAAATACGGATTTCCGAGCAAGCAAGCTTGGAACTTTATTTAATACCCAAAAAAGAAAAAAATAGGGTAAGAAAACAAAAATACGAAGAAAGAAAAACAAAATAATCAAACACAAAACGTAATTTCTTCATCCAAGATTCGAAGTGTAATAAATCCCCGATTAACATGAATTAGTGCCTTAGAGGTAGCTAGAAAAGGTCTCCCTAAGATAAGTGGTACACCACCCTCACCATGCATGTCCATAACAACAAAGTCTACTGGAAATATAAATTTTCCTATTTTTACAAGTATATCCTCAACTATACCCATCGGGACTTTAATTGTTTTATCGGCTAGCTGTACACACATCCTAGTAGATTTCAAATCATGCAACCCTAGCTTATCAAATAGGCTCAAAGGCATTAAATTCACACTTGCACCTAGGTCCGCTAATGCATGCAAATCACAAATATGACCTATAGTACAAGGTAAAGTAAAACTACCGGGATCCTTACACTTGAAAGGTAATTTCTCGGAAATTAAAGCCGAACAAACTTCATTCAAAATTATCTTATCACAGTCTATGGAATACCTATTACCCAAAATGTCCCTCAAAAACTTAGAGTATTTAGGAAATAAAGAAATTACTTCAAGTAAGGGCATATTAATAGAAACATGACTAAAAGTTTTAACAAATTTATTAAATTGTTCTTTCTCTCTCTCCTTGCTAATTCTAGAAGGATAAGGAATTTTAGGCAAAAATTCTTCCGGAATCTTCTTAGGAAGTTTGTTTTTCTGCTCCTTTCACTCTTCATCATAGCTCGTTCCTTCCTTCCTAGTACTTTCCACAACCGATTCCTGCACAAAGATAGGTACGTTAGTCTTTTTAGGAATAGGTGGGGAGAGAGTTTTACCCGATCTAAGAGTTAATTGCTTGCATTCAACTGGGTTTGGCTCGGTGGTACTAGGAAGTGTTCCTTTTGCACGCTCGGAGAATTGCTTGGACAGTTGTCCTACTTGCATCTCCAAGTTTTGAAGCGAGGATTGTTGAGATCGATCAATTGTTATTTCAACCGGATATCGGTTTGCTTCATCCTCTCCTCGTTGGATTCTTGAATCTTTTTATTCGATTCGATCATCTCTTTCTAGGAGCTTACCATCCCCTTCATCATGTTTTTAATCTCCGAGATGGAATCGGAGGGGGTGTAAGTTCTTTGAGGGGGTAGTGCGATCGGCTGATATCCCGGGTTTAAAAATGACGGAGCGCCACCGGAGTTTGAATTATTTCTCCACGAAAAATTGGGATGATTCCGCCAAGAGGAGTTGTAGGAGTTCCCCACGGGTGCAGCTTGCACGACATCAATGAACTCGGTGTCCTCGGGAATTGTACGTATCCCATTTCCGGTGCAGTCTCCGCTGAAGTGTGGACCTTGGTAAAACTCGCATACGAAACTTACGTTCTGAGTGCTTTTTCCTTGAAGGAGATTAAGCTGAGAATTAAATTGAGATCTCAAACTCTATTTGTTCCTCAAGAGAAGACGATGAAGCCACGTGGACCGGGCTTCTAACGGGCTTTGTTCGAACACTCGTCCGCCAGTTTTTGTTCGTTCGGTACATACGTTCGAGGGCTGCTCTAGCATCCACTTCATTCATTCCGTTAAATCCTCCTTGAGGATTCAAGACGTCAAGAATTTGGTTTCCCAACTCGTTCATGCCTCCGTAAAATTGTTGCATCATGAGAGGCTCGGAGAGGCCGTGTTGGGGGCATAATCGTACTAACTCTTTTAGTCGGTCCCATGCTTCAAAGACCGTCTCCCCTTCTTGTTGTGCCAAGCTCGAGATTGCTCTCCTAAACTCCAAGATTTTTGCAGCAGAATAATATTCAGCAAGGAAGGCACGACTCAACTCTTCCCAAGTAGAAATAGACCCCGCCGGAAGTTGCAACAATCATCTTTTTGCTCTATCCCTCAAAGTGTATGGAAATAGGCTTAACATAGCTTCTTCAACCGTAGACTTCCCTTTAAAGCCATCACATAGGGAAGTGAATTCCGCCAAGTGTTCTAAAGGGCTTTCCGAGGGAAGTCCTCCAAATTGTAGCCTTGAAGTGAATAGTTGAAGTACACTTGGTTTCAATTCAAAAGTACAATCTTCCGGAAGTCTAATTGCGTTACTTAGTGGGACAGAATGAGCTTGAATGTAAGTTTCCAAAGCTGGCCTTCTATTTTCCATTTCGTTTTCCCTCTTCTTTGTTCTCTACGTGCAAGACGAATGATTTCCTCGGGGTTGTCTACCTGTTCCCTAATTGTTGGGGTCGAAGATCTAGTCATGCACTATCAAACTTATTAAGAGAGAAAGAAAAACAAATAATATCATTTATAAAAGATAATACAATTAAAGAATCCTACTACAAACGATCTAGAGGATAACACAAAAACAAGAGGAATTAAAGAAGGAAATCTCAATACCTACAAAATAAGAAAAGAGAAAAATTAGTCAAAGTTTGAAGAATGAGAAAGATAAGATGAGCAAATAAAATTTAAAAGAAGAGGAGAAGAATTAGAATCTGGAAATCAAATTGAAGAAGTGACAAAGAAGAGAAAATAATGTATACTCTCGAAAAGTGTAAAAACAGAGGAAAAAGCAGGGGGTTAAAATTTCAGTTCTGGAATTTTAGCAAAACAGAAAAAAATACAGAGTTGTACATAAATCAGCTACTGGATTTCTCTGCAAAACAGAGGAAAGTGCATGCTGGAATTTTTTTAGAATGACCAAAACAGACTGCCAAATGCAAATTTCTGGACACATTACAACAAAAACAGTGAAGAGGACTCATTGAAATTTGACAAAAACAGAACAAAACATGTAACAACTACTGGATTAAATATTCAGCAGCAGTGCAAACAGCATGTTACTGGACTGCCCAAAAATAATTTTACTGAAAATGCAGTGTACAAAAGTATACAAAAACATCTAGCTACTGGAAAATAGAACAACAAGGTTCATGCATTTGAATTTCTAATTTGATCATGCAAAATGTCTATATGAAAGAAGTGAAACATATACATACAAACTATATGCTATTCATGAAGAACAAAAAGAAATGCAATTACAACAACTAACAAATCTGTATACCATTATTTACAATATCATGTAAAATGAAAATTATAAAGAAATCATGTATTAACCTACTGGAAAATGAAAACCTAAAAATCATGCAAAAACAAAGAAAACAAAGAACAAAATTCTACCTACTGGAAATTGAAATACATTATATATACATCAACTAATCTAATAAGGTGTATGCAAAAAGAAGTACTGGACAAATTTTTTGCAAACAAAAGAAAATTCAGCATACAAACAAGGGCTAAATCTGGAAGAAATATGCAATTCACCAAAGTTGTACATATATACAATTTTATATGAATTACTGAAAACTACAAGGTGCAATTATAGTACATACATATATATATATAAACCATGAAAACTATAGAAACCATGCATACTGTATATAAGACAAAACATAAAAAGCACATTCCACTAACAAGTAAATATGCAACTAGTATATATACATAAGCATGCAAAGAAAAAGTACAACTCTTGTGACTACATCTACTGCTCATGTAATATACATACTTTAATATACATAATAGAATCATGCAGAACTAATATATGTAATCAACAAATATCATGCAATAAAAAACTAGACATGCAGTTCAACCATAGCTACTGGAATTCAACATAATAGACATACTATACATTATTAAAAAGATCAAAGGCATGCAAAGGCAGAATATGCAAATCAAAGTACTTATACATTTTTTCAACTATAATATAGCATACTAACTAAAAAGAAAAACAAAGCTAGTGAAGTGAATTAAAACAAATATTGGTCACTAAATTAGCATTTCTTAGAATTAATTTCTAAGAATGTTACCTATTCAAAAGAAAGAACTATACTATACTATTACCTAAAGAACTCAAAGAATACTAGATAAAATCCTAAAGATGCAAGACTAATAGTAATAATGGTGACCATTCATTGAAAAACCTACTACATGCAAAATCTAATAAAAATTGCAAAAGAAGAAATCTAAATGCAAAGCCATACCTAAATTCCTATCAAGCACATATTAAGGCTAACAAATAAAAGATAGAAAATATGAAAACATCTAATTATCAATGCCTAACAAAAGTAAGTATCTAGATAAAAATCTTCATGAATTGAAGATATTATTAGAATACTAACTAAACTAGAAAGCTCTTAAAGAAAATAAAGGTATAATGAAGATAAAATGATATGAAAATGAAATACTAACTAAGAAATGTAAGACAACTAATGAAAATGCAAAACAAGTAAATGATAAGTAATGAAACTAAGATTAAGAAGAGAAGTAAACTAAACTTATTCTAACATAATACCTAACAATCAAGATAATATCTCTAACAACTATCAAAGATCATGAAATGAAAGCATGGAAATACATCTAAGAACATGAAATAGAAATCAATGAAGGAAAGAATCAAGTTAGAAAACTAGTTAGATCTTATACTAACCATACCGAAGAACTAGTTAGAACAAGTTAGAAAGATTAAAACAAACTATGTCAAGTTAGAAAGATTAGAACAAACTATATCAAGTTAGAAAGTAGGAAAAACAATTAGATCTAAAAATTCTACACTAAAGATCAAACTAAGATGTTAAACCAAAGATCTAAGTTATTCTAAAGGATAAGGATCTAAAGAATCAAAAGCTAACCTAATCTAAAGCACTAAACTAACTAAGCTATAAAATCTAAATCAACTAAAGTTTACCTAAATCCAAAATATCTAAGCTATATCTAACCAAAATCTCTAAGTAGAAGTTTACCTAAGGGATCTAAACTAACCAAAACACCAACTAAACCTAAAAATCATGATACTAAATCATCTAACTTAAGATCTAAATCCAAAAATCTATAATCTAAGCGAAAGAAATTCTAAGAAAAACGAATCAATAAGAAAGCAAAAGAAACAAAATTAAAGAAGAAAGTAAACTACTAAAGTAAGAATAAGAAAAATCAAAGAATCAAAACTAAACTACTCAACTAAAAGTAAGAAACAAATGAAATTGAATCATCTAAACTAAATGAAATAAAATCGATCAAGCAAATATCCAAGATCTATCAAAGAGATAAAAGATATTCTAAGAAGTAGACATGAAAAATAAAAGTTACTTGAGAATGATATCATAAAAAAAATCATATCAAAATTAATTCGTTATAAATTTCACACCGTTGATGAAAATTTTTCCAAAAATTACAACGAACTTAGAGGAAAAACATCACGAAAATTAATAGGCTTCCCCGGCAACGGCGCCAAAAATCGATGTGTATTTTGAGTTATAAATAAATAATAAAAATATTCGAATAAGTAATACTAAAAATAATAAGAATCTTTAAGATTTAAAATAGGATTGTCACTAATAAAATAACTCAATTAGGCAGAGCACCTATCGAAATAGTTTAGTAAATAAGGTGGTATTCATATTTTAAATTTATAAAAATCGTTTTTCCCTAAGACTTCTATTAAATTCTAGTGTGGAAAATATAATCAAACTAATTATGAATATGATTTGTGAATAAGGATCATTCAACAAGTAAACCAACCAATATCAAGAATGATAGGATTGATTTCTATATCTAGAAAGCAAAGTAAAATAAAGCAAAGTAGAAGATCAAGCAAGTAATGGAAGGTAGAAACTCATAAGAAATAATAGGAGAAATGAAGGATACAAACTACTAGGGGCAAGATTAATCATGAAATAACTATCATAATCTCACCAATATTCAAGTCTAGAATAGAATTTCTTCCATACGGATTGTGGCAAGAAAATCATTGATTTAAGAACACTTGAATGTTGACAAGATCAAATCTCCCATCAATCATCCTAGTTCCGGTCCATCAATAGGAAATCTAATTGAATCAATGTTGGCACTAAATGTTGTCCTAGTTCCGGCCTAACGATAAGTGTTAATCCGAAACTACAACCTCAAATCAAAGCTTAACACTCAAGATAAAATTCAGATTTAAAGCTATGAATGAAATTGCAATATCAAATTAATAACACTATAACAATTATCCATGAAAACCATAATTTTCCCAAAGTAATTGTAGAATAATACCAACCATTTCTACCTAAAAGAAATGTAGAAAGAGGAGTTCCTAGGGTTGGTGTCTAATTACAAGATTGAAATTCAAACAAATCAAAGAAAGAAGAGTAACATCTTCAACCCTCTTTTTGATTAAACTTCTCTTCTTCAAATCTTCAAGTTGTTGAAGTTGATTCTTCTCTTGCAAGATTCCAAAGAAATTCCTTATGGTTGAGGCAACTTCTCACAAGGTAATCTCTCAACTCACAACATATGAACAAGATCTCAAAAATATGAAAGTAGGAAAGTATAGATCTAATTCAAAAACCCAAAAAAATATTACAATTTAATAGCATAACCCCTTCCAAAATACAAGCCAAAAAATTAATGCTAAAAATCCTAATATTTATAGATAAACTAAACCAGGGGTAAAATCGTCATTTTACATAAAAGATTCTGGACAGAGCATCATTACGGCCGTAGCCCTCTATGCTCTACAGGCGTTTAGATGCGGTTATGCGCTACGGACGTTTGATCCAGAGTGCCACGGTCGTAAGACGGTAGTTAATTCATACGGGCGTGATGCACAAAAGGGTAACGGGCGTATGTCATCTTGCCCCAGGCGTAACATATTTCCGAATGTTGCACTTTTGCCTCTAAATTTATCTTTTTACACCAATTTGCCCGAGTTACCAAACAGAATATTTGCAATTAAGCCCACAATCAATCAATTTATCTCAATTTAATACAATTATATTCACAAATCATGCACAAATTATATCTCAAAACATGATCATATTTGATGTTATCAATATGCGTTGTTTTCATGCATCTTTAAAAGATATTCCAGATTTCACAAGCTATGCATGAATGTAAACAAAACACATGAAATCATCTATTAACTCTCTTATCATGTTAAGAATATAATATAACTATAAAAACTATTCGGAAAACATTAGAACATGTATGAGAGCAAAGGCTAGGATTGATACCTGGATTGTCGGTAATTGTAAGCAAAAGCTCTTTTGTACCTCTTTTAGTGCATCCAGAATCAATCTCTTTTGTTCCTTACTGAGAATTGAAATTATAATCAAGGAAGTTCGTACCTTCATCTTATATATCCATAGTAGAAATGGGTTGGCCAGCCCTTTCGATTTCAATTCAGTGGATCCTCAAGTGCGATGAAGTAAAAAATTTTCGTTTTTGATAATACCAAAGATAGATTAGGCATGATTTTTTTTTTATCGACCCTAGATAATCTCTAGAGTTTTTCCTAGTATGGTTTTAGAATGAATTTTCTAAAACTAGATGACCTTAATTGTTTAATTCTAGATAATTTCTAAAATTAACAATTTAGGAAACCGTATACTTAGGAGAGTGAGGTCTAATTCAACTAATCAAGTCATAAAGGATAATACTACCGTTACCAAATCATTAAGTTTCTAAAATTTTGATCAGGAATTTTAAAAATATTATAAATTTTAGCATCCCCGGCAACGACACCAAAAATCTGGTGCGTGTTTTGAGTGAGTAAAAATGAATACCAAACAAGGCAAATAATCTCACAAAAAAGTGTCACATAATCAAACACAACTAAGGCATAATACCTATCGTATGTAGATAGTAACACGGGAGTACCACGATTTTAAATTTATAAATATTGTATCCTCGGGAACATTGGTGACAACTGGTTAGTTTCTATCAATTATGAAAAACTTCAAGGTTCAGGGAATTAGTCCTATGTGTCTATTCGATTCAGATATGTTTGTTTGAAGAATAATTAAAACAAGAATGGAAAATAATTGACTAAGATCTCTAATGAAGTATGTATGATTAATTAAGGTGAACAATGTTCGAAAGTGTAGCTTGCAAGCGGATCTAAGGTAATTATGAATTCGAATTGTCTTACTATCATACCCGAGTTATCTAGAATGATTACCTCAATACTGGTCGTTGTAAGTACATCCTAAACCTTTTTAGATTAGTTATTAAGGCGTCAATTTAATAACATAACCTTAAGATTTGCATTAATTCCAAACCCAAGATTATTAGGATGTTTAACCTCAGTACGGTCGCTATAATTTATTAGTCCTAATCCGGCAACTTATTAAATCTCCTACGGTAGGGATTCATTAACAAATCGTCAATTTAATTAACTATTGTAGTATCATGCATCAACCTAAGTTTCATACCATAAACTCAATACGAGAATCAAATCGAAAGCGAAAAACAATAAGCAATCCATAATGTATATTAAAACGTATCCTTTCCGGAAATGTATAAATCATTAATTAATCAATCTAAATAAAGAGAATCCAAGGACACAGAATCAAAACATATAAAGGAAAAGTAACACAAGAACGAAAAGAAAGGGAAAGAGAAAGTTGTCGTGTTGCTCTCATTGCTTCCACGGACTGGCTTAATCCTCCGGACCTCGGCGAGAATTTGACTCCGGATCCTTATCTCGCTGAAGAGATCTTCATAGATCACTTCCTCTCAACTAAACTATATGGATATTCCTTACGGTCGAGGTTCAACCCCTTACACTCAAGAAGAAAGAAAAAAAATGAAAACTGAAAACTCGACTCGAGCTTATCACGAAATTTCTATTAGCTAAAAACTCGGAAATGCTCCTGTTCCGAGTGATTCTGGTGTGCTTCAACAACCGAGGGAGTGCATCTATTTATAGGAGTGAAGTAGAGCTGAAAAGAAGCAAAATTTCGATGTGGGACATTCAAACACCGAAAATTTAGGATCTGAACCGAAAGTTTCTAATAATTGCATTTTAGTCCCCGATTTCTTCATTTTTTCAATTTTGGTCCCTGAAACTTCGAAATCGAAAACATAAGGAATTTGCGTAATTTTTAGTCAATTAACTCCATAATTAACTCGAATTGAACATAATTAATGTATAAAAACATGATTTAAAATCGAGTTATCGAAGTACATATGATTAATTAAGGTGAACAATGTTCGAAAGTTCAGTTTGCAAACGGATCTAAGGCAATTATGAATTCGAATCTTCTTACTACCATACCCGAGTTATCTAAAGTGATTACCTCAATACAGGTCGTTGCAAGTAATCCTAAACCTTCGTAGATTAATTATTAAGTCGTCAATTTAATAATTTAATCTTAAGATTTGCATTGATTACTAACTCGAGATTATTAGGCTTCCTAACTTCATTATGGTCGATGCAAGCTATTAGACCTAATTTGGCAATTTGTAAATTCTCCTATGGTCGAGTCTCCTAAACAAACCTTCAATTTAATTAACTATTGTAGTATCATGCATCAACCTAAGTTTCATAGCATAAACTCAATACGAGAATCAAATTGAAAGCGTAAAACAATAAGCAATTCACAATGTATATTAAAACGTATCCTTTCTGGAAATGTATAAATCATTAATTAATCAATCTAAATAAACAGAATCCTAGGACATAGAATCATAACATATAAAGGAAAAGTAACATAAGAATGTAAAGACAATGAGAGAGAAAGTTGCTTTGGTGTGTGTTTTGAGTGAGTAAAAATGAATATCAAATAAGGAAAATAATCTCACAAAATAGTGTCACAAAATCAAACACAACTAAGGCAGAGTACCTATCGCATGCATATAGTAACACGGGAGTACCACGATTTTCAATTTATAAATATCGTATCCACGGGAACGTTGGTGACGACTGGTTAGTTTCTACCAATTATGACAATCTTTAAGGTTCGGAGAATTAGTCCTAGGTGTCCATTCAATTCGGATATGTTTGTTTGAAGAATAATTAAAACAAGAATGGAAAGATAATTAGCTAAGATCTCTAATGAAGTACGTATGATTAATTAAGTTGAACAGTGTTCGAATGTGTAGCTTGCAAGCGGATCTAAGGCAATTATGAATTCGAATTATCTTACTACCATACCCGAGTTGTCTAGAATGATTACCTCAATACTGGTCGTTGTAAGTAATCCTAAACCTTTTTAGATTAGTTATTAAGGCGTCAATTTAATAATATAACCTTAAGATTTGCATTAATTCCAAACCCAAGATTATTAGGATGCCTAACCTCAGTACGGTCGCTGTAAGTTATTAGTCCTAATCTGGCAACTCATTAAATCTCCTACGGTCGGGATTCATTAACAAATCGTCAATTTAATTAACTATTGTAGTATCATACATCAACCTAAGTTTCATAGCATAAACTCAATACGTGAATCAAATCGAAAGCCTAAAACAATAAGCAATTCATAATGTATATTAAAACATATCCTTCCCGGGAATATATAAATCATTAATCAATCAATCTAAATAAAGAGAATCTTAGGACACAGAATCATAACATATAAAGAAAAAGGAAAGAGAAAGTTGTCGTGTTGCTCTCACTGCTTCCACGGACTGGCTTAATCCTCCCGGACCTCGCCGAGACTTGTGCTCCGGATCCTTAGGGTAGAAGTGGTTGGTTTCATGTTATACTTTCACTATGAGATTGATCTATTGTGAGTTGATTGTTATGATTTCATTAGCTTGAATTGCAATTTCAATTATGTCTTTGATTTGATTTCCTATCTTGAGTTGAGCTCTAATTCGATTTTGTGGTTCGGGTTAACACTAATTGTTAAGCCGGACCTTGGATATACGATTAGTGCTAGATTAGTTTGGCTATTTTCCTATTGATGTACCGGACCTTGGATGATTAGCAGGGATTTAATATTAATAATATATTCGAGTTGTTCTTCACGTATGAATTTCTTTCAACGACATGTATTGAGGAAGTTCATCCTTAGACTCGGATTTGGTGAAATTGTGATAGTTGAATCATGATACTTGATTTTGTTGTGAAGTGTATCATCCACTCTCTCTAATATGTTTAGTGAGTTCTTCAAATATTCAATATTATCTCATCAATATTCTTTACTTTGCTTTCTTTTAATTTGTTTTCTAGGATTTA
>JAHSUH010001692.1:0-12944 GCA_025388415.1 Cynanchum wilfordii
TAACTTTATAATTTATATTCATTAATTATTTTCATTGAAAACGTAAAATTTAAGATATTTTAGTTTTTTATAAAAATACATAATTTTTGTATTTTTGAAATTATTATAACAAATTAAAAATATATATATATATATATTAAATATCTATACAAATTAAATATTTATTTCACTTGCACAAATAACAAGATTTTTCTTTTTTCTTTTTTTTGTAAATAAATAACAAACTTTTTAAATTTTGTTTCTAAAATAAATAAATCATATATATACATTTTCTTTGATAAGTAAAAAAAATAAAATAAATATATATATATAAGGTAGAATTTTATATGAGGCAAAGAATTTGTCTTTTTATTTTGTAAAAGCCTGTGCCCTTAAAAGCAACTGTGTCTTTTAAAAAGAAAAGGGAAAAGAATTGGGCTGGAAAGAGGCAGCTTTTTTTCTAGAAATTTCAAGTCCATGGAGCTCTAGCGAATATATACATACATATATATATATATATATATATGTATGTGCCTCTACTTGGTAGATACATGATGAATATTACATGAGATTAAATATTCAACACTTATTACAAAGTTTTTCTCCGACTAAGAGTTAGACTCGGCATAAAAATGCTTAGTCGGAAAAGAAAAAAATGGTGGGAAAAATGTATATATACAAATTATATATATTTCAATGTGTGTTTTGAACTTTTGGGCTTTACTTTTGTAGGTTTATAGCGTTTCTCATAATTGCAAGCTTTGCTTTTGTGTTTTTCCCTTTTTTCTCCCTTTATTTTCCTAACTTCAACTCTATGTTTCTTGGACTTTTTTTTTTTTGGGATGAATTTTTAGTCAGTGGAACAAACACCTACTGAAAGGTTTTTTGTCTTTCCTATAGCCAGAGAGGCAGAAGTTGGTGTACTTTTTGACCATAATTTATTTCAGAAATTATTGGAATTTGTATACATACTATATATATATATATATATATATATATAAATGTATATAAAAGTGAAATTCTTCAAACCCATTCATTTAATGTGTATATTATTTTGTGTTAGTTTTTATCGAACAATTCAGAAACTTTTAGGTCAATTTATACTTGAAATTTTGACTATGGTTTCGATAAAAAGTCTAAATAAAAAAATATTATATTGTTGTGATGTAAAGTTTCATTTTTTTTACGTAAATAGTGTAATAATATATTTTTAATTTTCGATAGTAAATAATAAAACTCTGAACCCGTTAGTTTAGAGAGTTGGTGTGCGAATTCCTAATGCTTCCTCTAGGGCGGATGGTCGAGGTTTCGAATCCCTGGAGTGGTTAGCGTCATGTTAAAAAGCTCTGGGTCAGGCCCTCACCCTCGAGTAAAAGTTGAACTCTCCGAGTGCTTCTGTAGGCCGAGTCTGCAGATTAATACGATATAAGGTGAGAAATCCGCCCAATAGATATAAAAATAATAATAATAAAACTCCAGAGTAGAAGTCCAATATAAGCCCAAAAATGACCTTCCTCGTTGGGCTTAAAAAAGATACAAAATAGATATAGACCATATATACAAAAATCCATAATAATAGTCGATTTGTGATGGTAAACAGTTGCAGGCCCAGCCCTGGCCCATCATATAAAGAAAACAGTAGCCCACTTAAAAAGAAAACTGAAAAGTTTGGAGTAGATTAGAAAGCCAGCCCAAAACGTCAAAATTGGATTTGAACCTATTGGAAAATATCTTACGTAGGAAACGGCCCAAGCCCGACTAACAACCTCAAACCTATATATATATATATATATATATATATATATCTTAAAATCAAACTCATGATCTACGTGGAAGAAATTTGTTTCTCCTTACACTAAATAAGTGTAAGGAAAGCTCTCATTTAATAAGAGTCCGATACAACTTGAATTCTATATATCAAATATTGTTCCTATTGTTAGTCAATTCATGTATGTACCTTACTATCACTCACTTACACTATTGTTTTTAAAGGGTTTTCATTATCTCAAAGGTATTCTTTCTCCATGGGTTTTCTTCTTTTGTTTTGTCACTCAACTACTCATCAATCTACTATTTGTCCTTTTTGTTCTTTCTTTCTTTTTATAAATATATATTTGCAAATACAGCATAACTTGTTCTCGTCTATTTACTGAAATATATATAGATATTTAATCTTTTACAATGTTTATACATATATTATGTCAAATCATAATCGTGAATAATATTCATATTAATCACTACTTTATTTATTATATATATATATATATATTCAAATATACTGTTCAACTTGTTATCGTTTTGTCTCTATCCCTAAAATTGTTAGGTATATTTTCACTAAAAAAGAGATATCAAAATCTTGATTCTAAACTTGAGTTGTCTTCTTCTTCTTTACAAAACTTTAGTTTGATTTGATGGGAAACGTGAATGATATATCTTATGTGAGAATCAAAATCTATTATGATGATTTCCATTATTTTTGCAATAGGATTAGGATGATTTTCCTATCAAATCAATTAAAATGGTTGGCATTGTACACAACTAGAATTATTGCCAATAATTTTCAATAATGTAAGTGACAAAAATAGCTTAAAAATCTAATAATAAATTTTACATTTATAAAAGAGTAAAGTTTGGGACTAAACATGCACTTTCGAAAGAAATACAACCAAATTCGTGAAACACGTGCTCGGGCCCAAGAACACGCCCGCATGAAGACGTCGAACACGCCCGACAAGCTATGAACACGTGTTTGAATGAACACGCCGTACTAAGGAAGAACACGGTACAGTCAACACGCGCCCGTTGATAAACCCACCGAGCCCGTGTTACGTATACCACCGAGTCCGTGTCGGGCCCTCCGTCCGAGATTTTAGAGATTTTTGTGTAAAATTCCTATTTTACCCCCGTTTTGGCTATCTTGCAATATGCCGATTTTTACCATTATTTGAAAGAGGTTGGATAGAGGTTTGATTGTGCTGAATTGCTAAGTAATTTTAGAGGTTGGTAGAACTTAGAGAGAGATCTATACTTTGATTTTCCAATTTTCTTAGAGATTACTCTCTACTTGTTGTAGTATTGAGTATCTTGGGATTAATTTGGTGGGTTTGCCTCGATCCGTAAGGAAATTTACTGAATATATTCTAGGGTATTTGGGCTACACAAATTGAAGATCCAAGTTGAAGAAGCAAAGAAGAATCAAGAGAAGGAGTTGAAGAGGAAGAAGGTTTAATGTCTATGTTTCACTTTCCCCTTTTCTTCAAGTATTTTTGTTGATAATTCTTGTAATCTAGTTTACCAACCTAATAGGAACTCTCTTCTCCTACATTTCTTTAGGGTAGAAGTGGTTGGTTTTATGTTATGCTTTCACTATGGGATTGATCTATGTGAGTTGATTGTTATGATTTCATTAACTTGAATTGCAATTTCAATTATGGCTTTGATTTGATTGTTTATCTTGAGATGAGCTATGATTCGATCTTGTGGTTCGGGTTAACACTAATTGTTAAGCCGGACCTTGGATATACGATTAGTGCTAGGTTAGTTGGATTGTCTTCCTATTGATGTACCGGACCTTGGATGATTAGTAGGGATTTGATCTTACTAATATATTCGGAGTTGTTCTTCACGTATGAATTTCTTTCAACGACACGTATTGAGGAAGTTCATCTTTAGACTCGGATTCGGTGAAATTGTAATAGTTGAATCATGATACTTGATTTTGTTGTGAAGTGTATCCTCCACTCTCTCCTATGTGTTTAGTGAGTTCTTCACATATTCAATATTACCTCATCCATGATTTTACTTTACTTGCTTTTAATTTGCTTTCTAGGATTTAGAATTCAATCTTATCATTCTTGATATTGGTTGATTTACTTGTTGAATGATCCTTATTCACAAATCATATTCATAATTAGTTTGATTATATTTTCCACACTAGAATTTAATAGAAGTCTTAGGGAAAAACGATTTTTATAAATTTGAGTTATAAAATCTAAATTTACTAAACTATTTCGATAGGTGCTCTGCCTTATTGAGTTATTTTATTAGTGACAAACCTATTTTAATATTAAAGATTATTATTATTTTTAGTATTATTTATTCGATTATTTATATTATTTATATTAATATTTTATAACTCAAATTAACACATCGGATTTTTGGCGCCGTTGCCGGGGAATCCTATTAATTTTCGTGATGTTTTTCCTCTAAGTTTGTTGTAATTTTTGGGAAAAATTTTCATCAACGGTGTGAAATTTATAACGAATTAATTTTGATATGATTTGTTTTAAGATATCATTCTCAAGTAACTTTTACTTTTCATGTCTAATTCTTAGAATATCTTTTATCTCTTTGATAGATCTTGGATATTTGCTTGATCGATTTTATTTCATTTAGTTTAGATGATTCATTTTCATTTGTTTCTTATTCTTAGTTGAGTAGCTTAATTTTGATTTTCTTTGATTTTTCTTATTCTTACTTTAGTAGTTTTCTTATGTTACTTGTATTTTGTTTCTCTTGCTTTCATTTTGATTCTTTTTCTTAGAATTTCTTTTGCTTAGATTATAGATTTTTGGATTTAGATCTTAGGTTAGATGATTTAGTATCATGATTTTTAGGTTTAGTTAGTGTTTTGGTTAGTTTAGATCCCTTAGGTAATGTTTTACTTAGAGATTTTGGTTAGATATAGCTTAGATATTTTTGGATTTAGGTTAACTTTAGTTGATTTAGATTAGATAGCTTAGTTAGTTTAGTGCTTTAGATTAGGTTAGCTTTTGATTCTTTAGATCCTTATCCTATAGAATAACTTAGATCTTTAGGTTTAACATCTTAGTTTGATCTTTAGTTTAGAATTTTTTTTTTTGATCTAATTGTTTTTCCTAATCTCTAACTTGACTTAGTTTGTTCTAATCCTTTCTAACGTGATCTAACTAGATTCTTAGGTATGGTTAGTATGAGATCTAACTAGTCTTCTAACTTGATTCTTTCTTTGATTGATTCATATTTCATGTTCTTAGATGTATTTCCATATTCTCATTTTATGATTTTTGGTAGTTGTTATAGAATTTGTCTTGATTTTTAGGTATTATGTTAGAGTAGTTTAGTTTACTTCTCTTCTTAATCTTAGTTTCATTACTTGTCATATACTTGTTTTGTATCTTCATTAGTTGTCTTACATTTCTTAGTTAGTTTTGCATGATCTTGTCATTTTTTTCTTCTTTCCTTTATTTTCTTTAAGAGCTTTCTAGTTTAGTTAGTATTCTAATAATATCTTCAATTCATGAAAAATATTATCTAGATACTTACTTTTGTTAGGAATTGATGTTATATGTTTTTCTTATTTTCTATCTTTTATATGTTAGCCTTACTTTGCATTTGATATAAGTTTTGGTATAGCTTTGCTTTTAAATTTCTTCTTTTGAAATTTTTGTTAGATTTTGCATGTAGTAGTCCTTGTTTGCATGCTGAATTTTCTTTTGTTTGCAGAAATTTCGTCCAGTATTTCTTTTTGCATGTACTTTATTATAGGAATAGATGTGTATATATATTATGTATCCTCATTTCCAGTAGGTAGGGTATGATTCCTTGTTCTTTTTGTTTTTGCATGAGCTGTAGGTAGTTTGCTTAAATTTTCATGGTAGTAGCTTGTAGATTCATGCGTACAGTAGGATTTATGAATTGTGTTTACTTTTCCTTTCACGTTAGTACTAGGAGTATGTATATGTTTTCATTTCATTTCATTCTGTTTTAATTCAGTAAGTAGATTGTTTGGTAATAGTTAGAACGGTTTTATTGTAATATACATTTACATGGTTATGCATGATATTTTCTGTTTGTACTACATTTTCCAGTAGGATAGTTCATGGCTGTTTTGTAATTTCTTTTTGCATAGTTATGCATGAATTGTTTGTAGATGCATTAGTTTATTTTCCTTGGTAGTTTAGTTTGCATTTAGTTTTCTAAAGTTCCATGGCAGTAACATTAGTATTTTCCAGCAGTCCTTCTTGCATGCAGTATACTAGATTAGTTGATATATATATAATATATTTCAATTTCCAGTAGGTAGAATGTTGTTCTTTGTTTTCTTTGTTTATGCATGGTTTCTTTATAATTTCATTCTACATGGCATTGAAAATAATGGTATATAGATTTGTTAGCTGTTTGTAATTGCATTTATTTTTGTTCTTCATGAATAGCATGTAGTTTATATGTGTATGTATCACTTCTTTCTTATGGTCAAATTAGAAAATTCAAATGCATGAGCATTTTTGTTCTATTTTCCAGCAGCTTGATGAATTACTTTTATACACTGTTTTTGATGAATTTTTTGTGCAGTCCAGTAGCATTTTGTATGCCTCACTGCTGCCTTATATTTAATCCAGTAGTTGTTAAATATTTTGTTCTGTTTTTGTGCAAAATTTCAGTGAGTTTTCTTCAATATTTTTTTTGTTGAAAGTGCCCAGAATTTTGTGAGTTGCAATCTGTTTTGGTCATTCTAAAAATTCCAGCATGCTTTTTCCTCTGTTTTGCAGAGAAATCCAGTAGCTATAAAGGTTAATTCCTCTGTTTTATTCAAAATTCCAGTAGCTAATTTATGTACACTCTGTATTTTTCTCTGTTTTGCTAAAATTCCAGAACTGGAATTTCATTTTCCCCTGCTTTTTCCTCTGTTTTTGGCAGTACCCGAGAGCATGCAACCTTTCCTTTTTATTTTATTTCTTCAAATTTTCGTTCAGATCCTTTTTCAATTCATTTCTCTTCCATTTCTTTTTCTTTTCTATTAAAACTCCTTTTTGCATGCTATTTAATTCTTTTTCTTTCTTTCCTCCATTTTCGTACAGTTCTATTTCTTTTCATTTCCTTTTCTTTTAAATTCAATTATTTTTGCATAAGTTTCAAATCCTTTTATTTTTTTTCTCCATTTTCATTCTTTCAAACTTCTTTCTTTCTTACATATTCATTCCATACTTATTTATCATTCTTTTATTCTTTCATTCTTTTTCTTCTTTCTTTCATTCAATTAATTTAATTCTTTTTTTTTTTTTTTTTTTATTAGATTAGCATTATTTAATAATCTTATATTTTATTTCATTTTATCCTTACTAATCTCTCTTTTCTTGTTTTGTAGGTATTGAGATTTCTTTCTTTTTTTTTTTCTTGTTCTTTTAATTTCTTTACTAGATCGTTTGTAGTAGGACATTTTGAATCTTGTAATTTCTCTCTTTCTTAGTTTTGTTGTATTCTATTTTTCTTGATTTTTTGTTGAAGGGAAAACATGAATCAATAAGCTTCGCTACAAAACTTGGAAATGCAAGTGGGACAATTGTCCGGGCAATTTTCATGACGAGCAAAAATGATTACTCCCTAATAGCACCGAACAAAATTCCATCGAATAAATCAAAAGATGAGGTTGTTAGGGAGGACAAAGCGAGCCCTATAAAAGTCATTGAAGAAGGAAGAAGTTCCTAAGAAAGGAACAAAATAAGTTCCAAGCATGCTTGCTCGGAAACAAGATTTGTCTTTCTTCCCTTTCCTTTTACCGCTTTTATCGAGTCATACTTGGTTTTTGGCGTTCAATTATTGTCTATATCGCTTTCTTAGTCCCGGATGTTCCGGATAGAGTTTACTTGTTTTATTTATTCACTTTTTAGTTGATTTTACTTATTTTTACTTGGTTTTTGTACTATTTGATTTACTTGGATTTATATGATTATCTTTTATGTTCATAGTTTACTTTCCCGTTTTGAATATAATTTTCTTGTTTTTATTTTTCTAGTTTTTTTTTTCACACTTATTCTCGTTTTGTATTTATAGTTTTCTCGCACTTATTTATTTTTCAAATAAGTTGTGGGGTATTCACTTTTTACACCGAGGACAGTGTAATATTCAAGTTGTGGGGTAGGTGTGTGCTCGTTTTATCTCAATTTTCAAATATTTTCAAAAAATTGCTAAATTTTTTGAATTTTTCAAATTTTTCAAAATAATTAGTTTACTTGAAAAGATTGTTTTGTGAACTTTTTTGTGGGAATTTGATTTGCTTAGCCGATGATATAAACTATGTGTTGATTGTTAAAAGTCTCGAGATTTGATTTGTTTCATCTCGTTGATACTTGGTACGAGCATGATTATAGGAAAATCCTGAAATTATTTTGACATAGCTATTTTTGGTTGGTTGTTCCGATTAGTGGACTACTTTTGGACAGTTTATTTGAATAGTATTAAGTCTTTTGGGAATGGAAATGACTTGAATTTTCACTTGAAAATTCTTTGAGAGACTTGCCACATTTTAATTTTTCGTTGAATAAATTGTTGAATAAAAGGTTATTTTGCATGTGTCCTTTGCTACTTGAGCACCACTTCTTATGGGAATTGAATGCCCGGTGCCCTAAGGTCCTCGGGATCTGGGAGTCATCGGAGTGGAACTCGCTACAAGGGTAGTTAAAGTTGATATTGTTAAGCAAACAATAAAAACCTTGAAAAAAAAAAAAAAAACCAATTGAATAAAATTCTACTTTTGAATAAGTGGCTTGTGATTATCTTGAGATTTGATTGTGATTATCTCTCGTTGTTGAAGTTTTTGATCGACCAAACCACTATTTGGATAGTTGCTTTGAAAGAAAGTTTGTCATTTGGATCATCAATTGAGATAGAGCACACACTTCACTCGGGATGATTTTATGATCGTTTTTCGTATTTAAGTTGAAAATGTTTTGTTCAAATTGAGTTTTCTTGACTTAGACATAAGACATTTGATGAGGCATGAAAGTGAATCTTCCTTTAGCACTTTGTTGACGAGATCTTTGAAGAGTAAACTAGTCTATGTTGAAATTTTTGAGAAAATTCATGCACATCTTAAAAAAAAAAAATTGAATTTGCTTTTTGAGCTTTTTGATGTTAGTTTGTTTTTTCTTAAACTTCTTCTATTTTGATTTGCTTGAGGACAAGCAAAGTTTAAGTTGTGGGGTATTTGATAACATCAAATATGATCATGATTTGAGATATAAATAGTGCATGATTTGTGATAATAATTGTATTAAATTGAGATAATTTGATTGATTTTGGGTTTAATTGCAAATATATCCTCGGGTAACCTTACGCCGTGGGGGAAAATTGGTGAAAAAAGATAAATTCCGAAGCAAAAGCGCAATATTCGGAAATTCACTACCCGCGTGGATGATGTCTTACGCCCGTACTCGAGTAAACACCCGTTGCCCTTTGTGCATAACGCCGCGTAACGGGTTAAACCGCCGTTGCCTGTGTGCCTTACGCCCGTGTGAATTAACCGTCTACCTTACGCCCGTGGCGTCCTCGGATCAAACGCCCGTAAGGGCCCTAAACGCTACGCCGTAGACGTAGGGCTACGCTCCCGTAAGGATGCCCCTGTCTAGAATATTTTTTTATGTAAAATGACGATTTTACCCCTAGTTTAGTAGATCTATAAATACTAGAATTCTTAGCCTTAATTAGATTGGCTTGAGGATCGGATTACATTTCATATTGTTCTTAGATATTGAATATTATATTAGGTTTTCCTTCAATTTCATATATTTTTGGTAGAGACTTTGGGGAATTTCTATTACTTTGATTGAATAACTTTGATTAGATAATTCCCTAGGTTGTTTTAGTGAATAAGTGTTCTAGTTGGGTTATGAAATCTCTCCTTGGTCTATGAGGTAGAGTTTTGTGACTTGATCAAGAGGATTTTTGAGCTAGTTCAACCATTCAAGCTTCAAGGAACAAGAAAAGGATTCAAGAAGAAAGTTGAGGTGAAGAGATCTTTCCGGATTCAATTGACACAACTGGTTTTGGAACAATTTTCTTACCTTCTTCAAGTATTTTTGTTGATAATTCTTGTAATCTAGTTTACCAACCTAATAGGAACTCTCTTCTCCTACATTTCTTTAGGGTAGAAGTGGTTGGTTTTATGTTATGCTTTCACTATGGGATTGATCTATTGTGAGTTGATTGTTATGATTTCATTAACTTGAATTGCAATTTCAATTATGGCTTTGATTTGATTGTTTATCTTGAGATGAGCTATGATTCGATCTTGTGGTTCGGGTTAACACTAATTGTTAAGCCGGACCTTGGATATACGATTAGTGCTAGGTTAGTTGGATTGTCTTCCTATTGATGTACCGGACCTTGGATGATTAGTAGGGATTTGATCTTACTAATATATTCGAGTTGTTCTTCACGTATGAATTTCTTTCAACGACACGTATTGAGGAAGTTCATCTTTAGACTCGGATTCGGTGAAATTGTAATAGTTGAATCATGATACTTGATTTTGTTGTGAAGTGTATCCTCCACTCTCTCTAATGTGTTTAGTGAGTTCTTCACATATTCAATATTACCTCATCCATGATTTTACTTTACTTGCTTTTAATTTGCTTTCTAGGATTTAGAATTCAATCTTATCATTCTTGATATTGGTTGATTTACTTGTTGAATGATCCTTATTCACAAATCATATTCATAATTAGTTTGATTATATTTTCCACACTAGAATTTAATAGAAGTCTTAGGGAAAAACGATTTTTATAAATTTGAGTTATAAAATCTAAATTTACTAAACTATTTCGATAGGTGCTCTGCCTTATTGAGTTATTTTATTAGTGACAAACCTATTTTAATATTAAAGATTATTATTATTTTTAGTATTATTTATTCGATTATTTATATTATTTATATTAATATTTTATAACTCAAATTAACACATCAGAGAGATTAGTAAGGATAAATGGAAATAAAATATAAGATTATTAAATAATGCGAATCTAATAAAAAATAAGGAAAAGAAAATGAATTAAATTAGTTGAATGAAAGAAAGAAGAAAAAGAATGAAAGAATGATAAAGAAGAATGGAATGAAATGTATAAAATAGAAAGAAGGTTTGAAAGAATGAAAATGGAGAGAGAAATAAAAGGATTTAATGAGCATGCAAGATTAAATAGAAAAGGAAAAGAAATGGAAAATAAATGAATTGTAGAGCAGACTGGACGAAAATTTTAAAGAAAAGAAATTGAAACAAAAAAAATAAAGCATGCTGTCGGGTAGAATAAAAAAAACAGAGGAGATTGCATTAGACAGTATGCATGCAGTCGGCTACTGCCAAAAACAGAGGAAAAAGCAGGGGAATTGAAATTTCAGTTCTGGAAATTTAGCAAAAAGAGAAAAATACAGAGTTGTATATAAATTAGCTACTGGATTTTTGAATAAAACAGAGGAATTAACCTTTATAGCTACTGAATTTCTTTGCAAAACAGAGGAAAATGCATGCTGGAATTTTCAGAATGAGCAGAATAGATTGCAAAATGCAAATTTCTGGACGCATTACAACAAACACAGTGAAGAAGACTCACAGAAATTTTACACCAAAAAAAGAACAAGACATGTAATCAACTGCTGGATTAAATATTCAGTAGCAGTGGTGTAAAAATTCTGCCACTGTACTGCCCAAAATTTCAGCAAAAACTGAACAAAATCAAGCATACCATAAATTTCTGGATTAACAAATTCAGCAGCAGTGCAAACATCATGCTACTGGAAAATAGAACAACAAGGTTCATGCATTTGAATTTTCTAATTGATCATGCAAAATGTCTATATGATAGAAGTGAAACATATACATACAAACTATATGCTATTCATGAAGAACAAAAAGAAATGCAATTACAACAACTAACAAATCTATGTACCATTATTTACAATATCATGCAAAAACTGAATTTACAAGAGAAACCATACACTAACCTACTGGAAAATGAAAATAAGAACAAGGAAAATCATGCATTTGCTAACTAAATTAACCATGCAAAATCAAAGAACACAAAGAACAAACTTCTACCTACTGGAAATGAGGATACATAATATATATATATACATCTATTCCTATAATAAAGTATATGCAAAAAGAACTACTGGAAGATCAAGCTGCAATTAATAATACCTACATAAATATATAAGCAATGCAAAAGCATGTAAATGCTAATTATAAAAACAAAACATGCAGTACTAACCTATTAGAACATAATAACCTAATTCTAACTACTGGAATGCAGAAATTAAGGAGAAATCCATGTAATAATATTTACCTAAATCAACATGCAAACTATACCTAAGTAAAAGCTATGCAAACTGTACTACTACAAAATAATATGCAGTTTGGCAAAACTATCAAAACAACTAAATCATAAGCTAAGTAAAAGAAAACAAAGAGCAACGTATTCATGTAAGCATAAAACAAAACATGCAAATTCATGCAAGTCTACTAAATAACATGCAAAGAAAAGCAAAACATGCTAACTAACTAAATCATATACAAAAACAAACAATACAAAATACTTGAAATCTGAAAATGAAACGTAACAAAGCTAATGAAGTGAATTAAATAACTAAACTAAAAATGTTGGTCACTAAACTAGCATTTCTTAGAATTAGTTTCTAAGAATGCTTACTTTTCAATAAAAAAAATTATACATTTTATTAACTAAAGAATTCAAAGGTTAATAGATAAATTCCTAAAGATGCAATTCTAAAAATATCAATGGTGACCATTTATTAAAAAATCTACTACATGCAAAATCTAGCAAAAATTTCAAAAGAAGAAATTAAAAGCAAAGCTATACCAAAACTTATATCAAATGCAAAGTAAGGCTAACATATAAAAGATAGAAAATAAGAAAAATATATAACATCAATTCCTAACAAAAGTAAGTATCTAGATAATAGTCTTCATGAATTGAAGGTATTATTAGAATACTAACTAAACTAGAAAGCACTTAAAGAAAATAAAGGAAAGAAAATAGAATGACAAGAACATGCAAAACTAACTAAGAAATGTAAGACAACTAAAGAAGATGCAAAACAAGTAAATGACAAGTAAATGAGACTAAGATTAAGAAGAGAAGTAAACTAAACTATTCTAACATAAAACCTAAAAATCAAGATAATATCTAAAACAT
>JAHSUH010001696.1:0-22642 GCA_025388415.1 Cynanchum wilfordii
TACCAAGTTCAAACACTGATTTTGCACAATCGTATGGCAAACGGATCCTTCTATTCCCATGATAGCGAGAAGGAGCTTTCTTCTTGGGAGAAGAAGAATTTGGCGCCTGTGAAGTTTTTGACTCAACTTCACCAGAATTGGTTTCCGAGTTGAATTCCATTTTGTTTCTTGCAAGTAGATTTCATGTGTTAAAGCACTATTTATAATATATTCTTAACAGCACTTTTCCTTTTCCTTTTTCTTTTCAAAAAGTGAAATGAATGTGAAGCAGAATATAATAATAGAATTAGATATTCATAGTCAATTTGGGTACCATTTTGATACAATAAGGACAATACCGAATAGTTAATCGTAGGGGCCAAGCTTGTGGGTTCAAGTTGTGACAGTTGGTACTAGAGTGGGTAACCAACTCCAAAAGTGTCTATAGTAGGTCCAATTCGTAACAATTAAAAAATATCAATAAATGCATTTTTTTTTTCTAATGTGGTATAAAAAATTATTTTTTAAAAATAAATTTATGAAGTATCAAATTATGTAACATTTAATGCTTATTGATGACAAATCGAAACATTCCTTTCAAAGCATTAAAGAGATATTCATGTATCATATACCTTAAAAGAAAAGGAAAAAGATATTTTTATATATGGTTTTCAACAAATTAGTAGTTGTCTATACTAATTTTACAAAATGTAATGTTTGACTTTATATAGGTGGATCTTCAAATATAACCAAATAATTAGATTTATATTTGGTTCATTTATGACACAAAATAACTAAACAAATTCAATTTTAATTTAATGAAATATATGGGAAAATTCTGCCATATAGTTCCCAAATAATTTACGTTTCTTTACTTATTTTTAAATCTTTAATTTTAAATAAATAAATTATTTATTTATTTTTATTTTTATAAATTCATCTTTCAAATTAAAATTGACAAATATGTAATAATATATTGACTCATAATTGACACAATTATTATAATTAAATTTATTTATTTATTTTATTTTTAAATCAAGATACTTAAGAATGACATAAACATGATTATATAATGAGGTGGAAAGGACATAAAATGCTAAAAAAAAAATTAATAATAAAAGGATAGATTTATTTGAAATAAAAGATTTAAAAACCAATTCAAAATTTTATCCAAAATTTTTTGTATGCATATATCACTTAACCCTTTATCAAAAACATCATTAAAAAAAAAAAGAAAAGAAAAGACCATTCATGACAACATTTTTATTGGGAAACATTTAATAAAGCATTTTTTTTAACAATAGGTAAATCATCTAAGTAACACTTCCAAATTTTGAAAGGTATTTTTATCTTTTTCTTTTAGGAATATTTTTATTTTTTCAAAATTTAAAGAATAAATAAATAAATTACTGACTTGCAGTCCATTGGAATCATCAATGCCACAACCCCGTGGCTAGCCATGGGCTCTACCGCTGAATTAGAGTTTTTTCAAGCACTATTTTTTTTTAAAATCACTTTATGTTTGACCCTATTTTTTAAACTATTTCTCAATTTGACTTTGACTCATTCACAAAATGAGTTATTTTGGTTCCACCGATTAAAAGAAAAATTCCTCTCTCCTCCTTTTCTCTTTCCTCTTCTTCTCTCCTTCTCTTTCCGTCTCCCTTTGATGCCGTGTCCATTTTATATATATTTTTTTCTTTCCCTCTTCTTTCCAAGCTATAATATATATATTTTTAATTCTAGGACTCATTCTAGGAATGAGTCATAGTTTGTAAACTTCGGATCCCCTTTAAACTCAAATGAACTTTAATTTCAGTTAAATTTCATACTTCTCCAAAATTACTCTTTCCAAATTTGTTCTCTCTAAATTCGCCCAAGGGATTTCAACCACCTTTTGTAAGTATAACTAACAAATCTTAACATTTTGTTTAATTACATAATATCCGTCATCTTTATATGTCTTATTCTTTATGTATTTCATTTATTTAGGGTTTATAGTAGTATTTTTGACTCAAATTGGGCAAATCTTGACTTTTATTGTATTTTTTCATGATTTTTTCTTTTAAATATCATTTATTTATGGTTGATAGTATTATATTTAGATTTTTAGGTTATGATTTCTTTAGGGTTTAGAGTTTTTTACTTGTGTTTATAAAGAATCATTATATATGAAAAATTTTAATATATTGATTTAGGACTCATTCTCTATACGAAACCTAAAATTCTTTATTGTCTAAAATGACCGAGTCTTATTTTAGGCAATGAAGAATGTTATGACTCATTCTTTGCTAAGACTCATTCTTTGTATGAGTCCTAGCATACTAGGACCTCATCTCTGTACAAGTCCTAGCATCCTAGGACTCATTTTCTATACGAGTTCTATAATTCTTTACTATCCAAAATGACCAAGTCTTATTTTGGGCAATGAAGAATACTAGGACTCATTCTCTATACGAGTTCTAGAATTTTTTACTGTTCAAAATGACCAAATCTTATTTGTCGGAAGAACATAAAGAAATAAGTACTTATTAAAAATAAAAAAGAAGAAATAATATGTATATTAAATTATAGTTTTTCATTTTTTTAAAATATATTTTTTTTACTTATAATATTTTTTTCTATGTATGTATATGTATATAATAAATTTTAGCAATAAAATTTATATTATAAATTATAAATTTCTTAATGACAATTTTATTTTAGCTTTTTAGGTTTTTTTTCCCTCCTTTTCTACATTATCTCTTCATAAGTTCGAAAAATGGGAGGCAAAAATACCTCAATTTTTTTAAAAAAACAATAATATCTTTTGATCTTGCTTGATGTGAATTTTCGTTACTATATTTTCAGCATAGATTATGATTGAGATTAATTCAAGCAAAACAAATAGGTTGTCACTTAAATAACCAAAATCTAAGGCAGAGTACCTATCGTATCTGAGATAGTAACATGGAAGTATCAACGATTTTACATTTATAAAATATCGTATAGACCCAAAGAAGTTGACAACAGTTATAAGCAATTATTAAATATGACAAGAATTTATTAATAAAAGTTAAACCTAGGATAAGAATCAATTCATGAGATTGTTGCTAGAACATAAATAGAATTGAAACAAATATGGTTTAGGATTCTTATTCAGTTCGATGATTCAATTATAATGACCATATTGAAGATGTAGCTTTAAGCAGATCTAAGGCAATTGTGATTAATATTAACTTTACTACCGTACCCGAGTTATCTAATGTGATTACCTCAATACGGGTCGTTGCAAGTAATCCTAAACCTTTGTAGATTAATTATTAAGTCGTGAATTTAATAAGTTAATCTTAAGATTTGCATTGATTACTAACTCGAGATTATTAGGCTGCCTAACCTCATTATGGTCGATGCAAGTTATTACACCTAATCCGGCAATTCATTAATTCTCCTATGGTCGGGTCTTCTTAACAAACCGTCAATTAATTAATTATTCCAATTATATGCTCAACTAGATGCAAACCTATGTGTCATGGCATAAATTGAATAAGAAACTAAATTGAAAGCATAAAGCAATAATAATTACAATGATAATCACAAACAGTATCCTTCCCAGGAAATTAATAAAAGCTCTAATTGTATCATTAATAATAAAAGAATCCCATGAGACAGAGATAAAGTAAATAAAGAATGAAAAATAATAGACTTGAGAAGAGGGAAAAGAAAAGTTGTCGTCTGGTTGTCACTACTTCGACGGCGGGACTTGACCTCCGATTCTTCTCGAACCCTACTAGCCTTCCTCCTTGTCTTGCCCACGAAATCTTCTAGAATCACACCTCTCAACTAAGCTATAGAGCTCTCCCTTATGGTCGAGGCTCAAACCCTAAGCTAAGAAGAAAAATATAATAACTAGAAAATATTTAACTATGAGGGTAATTTCTAAGAATCTACCGAAGTAGAGACCGGAAATCCCTCAAATTCTCTGCACTCTGCACGCTGCACTCTTTGGTGGGTTGGTGGTTGATGTCAAAGGCTTGGCTGCTGCCTCTATTTATAGGAGTAGAAAAGGAGCTGAAAACAGTAAAAATTCAATGTGGGACGCCAAATCTCTCTTCAACACGGGCTGCAATACGGGTAAGAACACGCACGTGTCGTGTGTCTTCAACACGGGCTCAACACGGCCATCAACACGCCCGTGCCGGCACAACACGGCCAGCAACACGGCCAGAACACGCCCCGTGTTGATCCTTTTTTACAAAAATTGCACTTTTAGTCCCCGATTTCTTCATTTCTTCAATTTCAGTCCTGAAACTTCCAAAAAGCGAAAACAGAGCAAATTTGCATAATTTCCATTTAATTAAGTCTAATTAGACTTTAAATTAAACATAATTACCCCTTAAAAACACGATATAAATCCGACATATCAGTGCTAAAGATATATCTAATTTGTATCCTTAATTTAAACTAAACATTGTGTAAAAGTACCCTCCATAATTGAAAATCTTTCAAAATTGTTGGTGCTATAAAAGAATCCATTTGGATAATGCTGCTTGAGTATTCTTCCCAAGCTTTGATGCGTATTGTATGTCTATTGGTATTATTGTTGAACATCCTGTAGCTTATGTTTATACACAAAATGGTTTAGTTGAATCATTTATTAAACGCCTGCCACTAATTGCTAGACCATTATTAATGAGAACAAATCTCCCCACATTTTCTTGGGGTCATGCTATTATGCATCGTTGTAACACTTGTGCGTATAAGGCCAACAAGTTATCATAAATATTCTCCCTTACAATGGCTTTTGGTTCAGAGCCAAATATTGCGCATTTGAGAATATTTGGATGTTCAATATATGTTCCAATTGCGGCAAATGTGCGTACTAAAATAGGCCCCCAACGAAGATTGGGGATATATGTTGGTTATGATTCTCCGTCTATAATCGGGTATATTGAACCTAAAACAAGATATATATTTACAACGAGGATTTGTTGAGTGTCATTTTGATGAATCATTATTTCCTAAATTAAGGGGAGAAAACAAACAAGAACTAGTTTGGAAGACATCATTGAATTATCTAGATCCACGTACTAGCGCTAGTGAACTAGAAGTTCAAAAGATAATTCATTTGCGAGAGAATTGAAAATCAACTGCCGGATGCTTTTGCAAATCCCACAAGAGTAACCAAATCACACATTCCAGCTATAGATGCTCCTATACGGATAGAAGTCCCCAGGAAGGACAAAATATTATCCATATATATTTGTTGAGTCAAAAGCACGCCAGGAGCGTGGTCGACCTCTTGGTTCTAAAGATAAAAATCCTCGAAAGAAAAGAGGATTAAATGATGATGATGAAAATGACCAAGATACAACTGATGATAAGATCCATGCTTCAAAAATCGGTGAAGATAAGCTGGTGTGTTTTGAGTGAGTAAAAATAAATATCAAATAAGGCAAATAGACTCACGAAACAATGTCACATAATCAAACACAACTAAGGCGGAATATCTATCGTATGCAGACAGTAACACGAAAGTACCTCGATTTTATATTTATAAATATCGTATCCTCGGGAACGTTGGTGATGGCTGGTTAGTTTCTACCAATTATTAAAATCTTTAAAGTTCGGGGAATTAATCCTAGTTCTCTATTCAAGTATGTTGGTTTAAAGAATAATAAAAATAAGAATGAAAAACTATTAATTAAGATCTCTAGGGAGGTACTTATGATTAATTCGGTAAACGGTGTTCGAAAGTTCAGTTTGCAAACGGATCTAAGGCAATTATGAATTCGAATTATCATACTACCATACCCGAGTTATCTAAAATGATTACCTTAATATGGTGCTTGCAAGTAATCCTAAATCTTTTTAGATTAGTTATTAAGGCGTCAATTTAATAAAGTAATCTTAACATTTGCATTGGTTCCAAACCCGAGATTATTAGGCTGCCTAACCTCAGTATGGTGACCACAAGTTATTAGTCCCAATCTAGCAATCTGTTAAATCTCCTATGGTGGGGACTCATTAACAAATCGTTAATTCAATTAACTATTGTAATGTCATGTATCAACCTAAGTTTTACAGCATAAACTCAATAAGAGAATCAAATTGAAAGCGTAAGACAATAGACAATTCACAATGTATATTAAAACGTATCCTTTTCGAAAATGAATAAATCATTAATTAATCAATCTAATTAAGAGAATCTTAGGAGACAGAATCATAACAAATAAAGGAAAAGTAACACAAGAATGTAAAGACAGGGAGAGAGAAAGTTGTCGTGTTGCTCCCACTGCTTCCACATGCTTTGTCTTAATTCTCCGGATCTCCCGAGACTTGTACTCCGGATCCTTATCTCGCTCAACATTTCTTCAGAGATCACTCCCTCTCAACTAAACTATAGGGTATCCCTTATGGTGGAGGCTCAACCCTACTCTCGAGAAGAAAGAAAAAATGTCAACTGGAGCTTATCGCGAAATCTCTATTAACTAGAAGATTGAAAATACTCTTGTTCCGAGTGATTTTGATCTGCTTGAACAACCGAGGGAGTGCCTCTATTTATAAGAGTAAAGTTGGGGCTTTCTGGACCATTTTCGGTGAAAAATCTCGGAAACGCGCTTCCGGGTGGCACTACAGTAGTACTAGGGTCACTACGTAGCACTACGGCCGTAGTCCCTTCACTATGGCCGTAGTGAAATTTTTCAAAAATTGCATTCCGGTCTCTGAATTCTTCATTTCTTCAATTTTGGTTATTGAAACTTCTAAAATAAAAACAAAAAGAATTTGCGTAATTTCCCATCAATTAAGTCCAATTACTCCTCAAATTGAGCACATAAGTTCACATAAAACACAATATAATTTAGACATATCAATAACATTGAAATATCCATAAATTACACCACATCCGGAAGAAGTTGGAATCGGGCAAAAACAATTATTGATAATATCTTTGCATATAATGTAGCCCTTGATGTTTTAAAAAATGAAGAGCATCTTGAACCAACATCAGTTGATGAATGCAACATAGAACCGATTGGTCAAAATGGAAAGAGGCGATTCAATCGGAATTGAACTCACCCACAAAACGTGAGGTTTTTGGACCTGTAGTCCGAACACCTGAAGGTGTAAAATCAATTGGTTACAAATGAGTATTTGTGCAAAAGAAAAATAAAAATAATGAAGTCGTGAGATATAAAGCTCAATTAGTGGCACAAGGTTTTTCTCAAAAACCAAGTATTGATTATGATGAGAAATATTCACTTGTGATTGATGCAATTGCATTTAAATACCTTGTGAGTCTAGTAGTACATGAAAAAGTTGATATGTGTCTAATGGATGTTATAACTACTTACTTATATGGAAGCCTTGACAATGATATCTATATGAAAATCCCAGGAAGGATATTGTAATATACTTGAAGCATATAATTCTAGTCCTCGTGGAAATTATTCTATCAAATTACAAAAATCATTGTATGGCTTGAAGCGGTCTGGACGCATGTGGTATAATCGTTTAAGTGATTATTTGTTAAAAATTGGATATAAAAATGATCTAGTATGTCCATGTGTTTTTATCAAGAAATCTGAAAAAGGATTTGTGATACTTGCTATATATGTTGATGATATCAATCTTATTGGAACTCCGGAAGAGCTCCAAGAGGCAAAAAATTGTTTGAAACAAGAATTCGAAGTTAAAGACTTTGGTAAACAAAGTTTTGCCTTGGTTTACTGATTGACCATGTATAACTCAATTGAAAGGATGATATATTAAAGGTGATAGAACAAAGCATATTTCACCGAAATTTTTTTTTTACTCATGAACTCCAAAAGAGAGGTGAAATTGATGTGCAACAAATTCGATCATGTGATAATTTGACTGATTTGTTCACCAAGACTTTCTTGATTGCAACGTTTGAAAAGTTAATAAACAATATTGGAATGTGTCGGTTCAAAGACCTAAAGGGATCTTCTCAACAGGGGGAGTAATATTATACAAAATATTGTACTCTTTTTCCTTCACTAGATTTTTTTTCCCACTGGGTTTTTATCTAATAAAGTTTTAACGAGACATATTCTTTATGTAATGGATATCCAAGGGGAGTGTTATAAAATATAATATATATACATACATATATATATATATATATATGTATGTATATGTGGATATCCATTAACTACCTAATCTAACATAAATTTGAGAGTTTCAATCCTATTTATGAAAGATAACTCTATTCAATAGCTTCATTGAATAGAGATATGTTATCTCATCCCTCCCCTATCTTATGTTGTAACCTATACAATTTCAAGCACTATATAAAGAGCTATCGGGATTGTATAAAGACACGAAATAGAAGAAGAAAAGAAGAGAATCAAGTTTATTTTCTAAGTCTTATTATTATTCTATTATATTAGTACTTACATATATATATATATATATATATATATATATATATATATATATATGTATCCCAATAAATAATTTAATATCCTCATTACCATCTTCCTTTATTTATTTATTTATTTTTTTAACTTTCTATTTTTCAAATATATTTTCAATCTATTTTTATACTTTCAATTTTTAAGGTTTTCATTTTTTGTTTCAAAACTATCAAAATTTTATTTCCTTATTACCTTCATCTTTCCTTTTACACTTTTTTTTTTTTTAAAAAAAATATATATTTTCAATCACCTTTTTTTTTTTATTATTTTTTTTAAAACACTTAAAATCTTATTTTCTCATTACAATCTTCCTTTTTTTTCAAACATTTTTTAAACTTTCTTTGTTTTTTGAAAAACTATTTTTAATCCCTTTTTTTTTCTTGTATTTTAAAATTTTAATTTTTTTTTTCAAAACTATTGATATTTTATTTTCTTATTACACTCTTTCTTTTTTTAAAAGAATATTTTTAAGCTTTATTTTTCCAAAAATATTTTTAATCCTCTTTTTTCCTTATATTTTTATGTTTTTCTTTTTTTTAAAAAAAAAAATCATTTTACACTTTTTTCTTTAAAACTATTTTCAATTCTTTTTTTTCCCCCCTTCTATTATAAAACTTTAACTTTATTTTCAAAATTTATTTATAATCTCGCTTTTGTTTTTCCCTTCTATTTTAAAACATAAATTTTATTTTCAAAACTTTCAAATTTTATTTTCTTATTACAATCTTTCTTTTTTTATTCATTTTTTTAAAAATTTTCTATTTTTCAAAACTATTTTAATACCCTATTTTTCTACATATATTTTAAGATTTTAATTTTTTTTTCCAAAACTACCAAAATTTTATTTTCTAATTACCATCTTTATGTTTTTTTTTTTTTTTTTTAAAAAAATCCTTTCTTCTATCTATTATCAAAAATATTTTGATTCCCTATTTTTCACCTCTATTTTACGATTTTTTTTTTCCCCAAAACTATCAAAATTTTATTTTCTAATTACCATCTTTGTGTTTTTTCTTTGAATAGAAATTCCCTTTTTCCTTTCTATGTTTCAAATATATATTCAATCCCTCTTTTTTCCTTGTATTTTTAATGTTTTCATTTTTTTTTTCAAAACTATAAAAAATTTATTTTCTTATTATTACCATTATCTTTGTTGTTTTTTCTTTTAAAAAATTCTTTTTACACTATCTTTTCTTAAAAAATATTTTTAATGCCTCTTTTTTTTCCATCTATTTTAAAAACATAAATTTTATTTTCAAAACTATAAAAAAATTCCTTTCTTCTATCTATTATCAAAAAAATTTTGATTCCCTATTTTTCACCACTATTTTAAGATTTTTATTTTATTTTCCAAAACTATCAAAATTTTATTTTTTAATTACTATGTTTATGTTTTTTCTTTGAATAGAAATTTCCTTTTTTCCTTTCTATTTTTCAAAAATATATTCAATCCCTTTTTTTCCTTTTTTTTCCTTTAAAGTTTTCATTTTTTCCAAAACAATCAAAAATTTATTTTCTTTCTACCATTATCTTTGTTGTTTTTCTTTTAAAAAATTCTTTTTACACTCTTTTTTTAAAAAATATTTTACTGCCTCTTTTTTTTCCATCTATTTTAAAAACATAAATTTTAGTTTCAAAACTATAAAAAAAAATTCCTTTTTCCTATCTATTATAAAAAATATTCGATTCCCTATTTTTCACCACTATTTTAAGATTTTTAATTTTTATTTCCAAAACTATCAAAATTTTATTTTCTAATTACCATCTTTATGCTTTTTCTTTGAATAGAAATTTCCTTTTTTTTTTTCTATTTTTCAAAAATATATTCAATCCCTTTTGAATTTTTTTTTCTCTAATTACCATCTTTATGTTTATTCTTTGAATAAAAATTTCTTTTTTCCTTTCTTTTTTTTCAAAAATATATTCAATCGCTCTTTTTTCCTCCTATTTTTAATGTTTTCATTTTTTTTTTCAAAACTATCGAAAATTTATTTTCTTATTACCATTATCTTTGTTGTTTTTTCTTTCAAAAACTTCTTTTTACACTTTCTTTTTTTAAAAAATATTTTTAATGCATCCTCTTTTCCATCTATTTTAAAACATAAATTTTATTTTCAAAACTATCACATTCTATTTTCTTATTACAACCTTGCGTTGTTTTCTTTTTTTCCAAATTTTTTTAAACTTTTTATTTTAAAAAAATATTTTCAATACCTCTTTTTCCTTCAATTTTTAAAGTTTTCTTTTTTAAAAAACTATCAAAATTTTATTTTCTTATTTCCATCATCTTTTTTTTTTTTAAATAAAAATTCTTTTTAAACCTTCTTTTTTAGAAACTGTTTTTAATGTTTTCATTTTTTTTATAAAATAATAATTTTTTTTTAATTACCATCTTTATTATTTTTTCTTTTTTTTTATTTTTTTTAACTTTCTATTTTTCCAAAAAAAATTTCTCTCCTTTGTTTCCTTCTATTTTTTAAGTTTTCAATTCTTTTTCAAAAATATCAAATTCATAAATATTTTCAATCCTCTTTTTTCATTCAATTTTTAAAATTTTAATTTTTTCTCAAAACAATAAAAATTTTATTTTCTCATTATCATACTCTTTTATTTTTAAATTTCTTTTTTTACAAAAAATATATTTTCAATTTCTCCTTTTTTCTTTCTATTTTTCAATTTTTACTTTTTTTTTAAACAATAAAAATTTTATTTTCTCATTAAAGTCTTCCATTTTATAAATTATTTTTAACTTTCTATTTTTTTAAAAAAAATCAATCCCTCTTTTTTTCCATCTATTTTTAAAATTTTGATTTTTTTTCAAAACCATCAAAATTTTATTTTCTCATTACCATCTTCCTTTTTTTCTTTTTTTAGAACTTTACATTTTTTAAAAATTATTTATAATTTCAAAACTATCAATTTTATTTTATTACCACTTCTTCTTCTTTTTTTTTTTCAAAATTTTCTTTTAATTTTTTTTAATTTTTTTTTCAAAACTATAAAATTTTTATTCTTTTACTACCATCATTCTTATTTAAAAAAAAAAATTATTTTTACATTTTTTTAGTTTTTGAAAGTATTTTTCAATCTCTCTTTTTTCCTTCTATTTCAAGATTTTAATTTTTATTTTAAAACTATCAAATTTTATTGTCTCATTTTCTATTTTCTTTTTACCATCATTTTCCTTTTTTTTTTCAATTTCTCTTTTAAACTTTCTATTTTTCAAAAAAAAATTCAATCCCACTTTTTTCTTTCTATTTAAAACTTTAATTTTATTTTCAAAACTATCTACTATTGTTTTCTCATTACCATCTTCTTGATTTTTTACAAAACTTTTTAAAAATTTCTATTTCCCAAAAATATTTTCAATCCATATTTTTTCCTACTGATATAAAATTATAAATTTATTTACAAATCTATGAAATTTTATTTTCTTATAACCATGTTCCATTTTTTCTTCAAAAACAATTTTTTCACTTTCTTTTCAAAAATATTTCTCATTCCTCTGTGTTAACTTTTATTTCAAAATTTTAATTTTTTATTTTTTAATTATCATCTTCTTCTTTTGTACAAATTTTTTAAAAATTATCTATTTTTCAAAAATATTTTCCATCCCTGTTTTTTCCTTCTATTTTAAGATTTTTATTTTTATTTGCAAACTATCAAATTTTAGGATAATGTTGTGGTGCAATCTATCAAAATGGTGCATTCAATACAACCATGGACCAAACCAATAAATGAATTACAAATGTATTTTTGTAACCTACAATAGTAGGTTAAGAAGTTAAAGGAGATGTGACATCTTGTATGCTTTACACACATCAAAAATTACTTATTCAATAAGTTACCAACAAGTTTTGACCAAAAACAATAATAATATAATAGTATAGTAGTAATTTTTAGTCATTTTAAAGTAAACATTGATAACGCTAAATTTGGTAATGTTTTGGAAGGGTATTTGTGCATAATTGTTGAGATTTATTAGAGTAAATTGAGATAAATATGTTAATTGTGCACTTAATTGTGACTAATTGTGAATTTTGTGATATGTGGAGTATATTGATTAAAAAGAGCAAAGTTCGGGGACTAAATATGCAATTTCCGGAAAGATGCACAAAACCACCGCCCCGGAGGAACACGTGCTCGGCCCAAGAACACGCCTGTAAAGCAGTGAACAAGCGCGGGCCCGCCCCCAAGAACATGGCATACGGAAGGAAGAACACGCCCCGAGTCAACACGCGCCAGTCGATGATGAAACCGCGTCGCCAGGTGTTACGTAACGCTTGAGCCCGTGTTTGGCGCCTGTTCGAGATTTTAGTGATTTTTGTGTAAAATTACTATTTTACCCCCTGTTTTGGTTATCTATAAATATTGGGATTTTTATCATTAATTAAGGTTGGATAGAGTTTGAATTAGGCTTAATTGCTAAGTAATTTTAGAGGTTTGGTAGAACTTAGAGAGAGATCTATACTTTGATTTTCCAATTTTCTTAGAGATCACTCTCTACTTGTTGTAGTATTGAGTATCTTGGGATTAATTTGGTGAGTTTGCCTCGATCCGTAAGGAAATTTGCTGAATATATTCTAGGGTATTTGGGCTACACAAATTGAAGATCTAAATTGAAGAAGCAAAGAAGAATCAAGAGAAGGAGTTGAAGAGGAAGAAGGTTTAATGTCTATGTTTCACTTTCCCCTTTTCTTCTATTATTCCTTGTTATTCTTTGTAATTAGTTAACCAACCCTAGGAATTCTCATTTCTACATTTCTTATAGGTAGATTTGGTTGGTTGTATTTTACAAATTACTTGAGATATTGTGATTTTCTTGGATTGAATGATTGTGGTTTTATTAATTCAAATTGCAATTTCATTGATGACTTTAGATCTGAATTTTATCTTTAGTATAAGTCTTGATGTGAGATTGTGGTTTCGGATTAACACTAATTGTTAGGCGGAACCCAGGATATACGATTAGTGCCAAGTTGATGTGATTAATTTCCTATTGATGGACCGGAACCAGGATGATTGATGGGAGATTTGATCTTGTCAACATTCAAGTGTTCTTAATCTAGGAATTTCTTGCCACGAACCGTATGGAAGAGATTCTACTTTAGACTTGATTTTGGTGGAGCTATGATACTAGATCCAAGATTATCCTATACTTGGTATTTTGTATCCTCTTATCTCACCTATATTTTACAAAGAATTCCTCCCAACCTTTTTACTTGCTTTGTTCCTTACATTGTTCTTTACCTTGCTTTCTAGGATTTAGAACTCAATCTTATCATTCTTGATATTGGTTGATTTACTTGTTGAATGATCCTTAATCACAAATCATATTCATAATTAGTTTGATTATATTTTCCACATTAGATTTTAATAGAAGTCTTAGGGAAAAACGATTTTTATAAATTTAAAATCCGAATATCACCTTATTTACTAAACTATTTCGATAGGTGCTCTGCCTAATTGAGTTATTTTATTAAGTGACAAAACCTATTTTAATCATAGAGATTCTTATTATTTTAGTACTATTTATTCGATTATTTATATTCTTTATATTAATATTTTATAACTCAAAATAACACATCAGATTTTTGGCGCCGTTGCCGGGGAATCCTATTAATTTTCGTGATGTTTTTCCTCTAAGTTCGTTTGTAATTTTTGGGAAAAATTTTCATCAACGGTGTGAAATTTATAACGAATTAATTTTGATATGATTTGTTTTAAGATATCATTCTCAAGTAACTTTTACTTTTCATGTCTAATTCTTAGAATATCTTTTATCTCTTTGATAGATCTTGGATATTTGATAGATCGATTTTAATTCAATTAGTTTAGATGTTTCTTTTTCATTTGTTTCTTATTCTTAGTTGAGTAGTTTTCTAATGTTACTTGTATTTTCTTTCTCTTGCTTTCTTATTGATTTGTTTTTCTTAGAATTTCTTTTGCTTAGATTATAGATTTTTGGATTTAGATCTTAGGTTAGATGATCTAGTATCTTGATTTTTAGGTTTAGTTAGTGTTTTGGTTAGTTTAGATCCCTTTGGTAAACTTTTACTTAGAGATTTTGGTTAGATATAGCTTAGATATTTTGGATTTAGGTTAACTTTAGTTGATTTAGATTAGATAGCTTAGTTAGTTTAGTGCTTTAGATTAGATTAGCTTTTGATTCTTTAGATCCTTATCCTTTAGAATAACCTAGATTTTAGGTTTAACATCTTAGCTTGATTTTTAGTTGAGAATTTTTAGATCTAATTGTTTTTCCTAATCTCTAACTTGACTTTCTCTTTGATTGATCTCTATTTCATGTTCTTAGATATATTTCCATGTTTTCGTCTCATGATTTTTGATAGTTGTTATAGATATTATCTTGATTTTTAGGTAATATGTTAGAGTAGTTTAGTTTACTTCTCTTCTTAACTTTAGTTTCATTACTTGTCATTTACTTGTTTTGCATTTTCTTTAGTTATCTTACATTTCTTAGTTAGTTTTGCATGATCTTGTCATTTTATCTTCATTCCTTCGTTTTCTTTAAGAGCCTTCTAGTTTAGTTAGTATTCCAATAATATCTTCAATTCATGAAGAATATTATCTAGATACTTACTTTTGTTAGGAATTGATGTTATATGTTTTTCTTATTTTCTATCTTTTATATGTTAGCCTTACTTTGTATTTGATATAAGTTTTGGTATAGCTTTGCTTTTTTATCTTCTTTTGAAATTTTTGTTAGATTTTGCATATAGTAATTTTTTTTTCAACAAAAGGTCATCATTGATTTTTTTTTAGATTTGCATCTTTAGGAATTTATCTAGTAATCTTTGAATTCTTTAGATAATAAATATGTATAGCTTTTTGTTGAGTAGTATGCATTCCTAGAAACTAATTCTAAGAAATGCTAGTTTAGTGACCAACATTTCTAGTTTAGTTATTTAATTCACTTCATGAGCTTTGTTACATTTCTTTTTCAGATTTCATTATATTCGTTCTTGCATATGAGTTAGTTAGTTTGCATGTTTTGTTTTCTTTGCAATTGATTTAATATACTCGTATGAATATGCATATGATGTTTTGTCTCATATTATGTTGAATTCCAGTAGTTAGTTTTGTGCTTGCATGAATTTGCTGTTCTTTGTTTTCTTTTACTTAGCATATGATTTAGATGTTTTGATTGTTTGGCAAAACTGCATATTATTTTGTAGTAGTACAGTTTGCATAGTTTTTATTTAGGTATAGTTTGCATGATGATTCATAGCATTTAGGTGAATTATTTTGCATGGATTTTACCTTAGTACCTTTTCATTCTAGTAGCTATGTTTGATCTTTGTGCTTTTCTTCTTCTTCTTTGCTATTTAGTACACTTTCATGAATTCGCATGCTTTGGTTTTACTCTTGCGTGAAATTTTGTTAACATGCATATCTTCTTTATTTATGCATGGTTTCTATGTACTGCATGATTTGATTTTTACAGTAGGAAATTTTTGCATGTTTGTGCATTGCTTATATATATGTATGTACTATAATTGCTCCTTGTAGTTTTCAGTAGTTCATATATAATTGTATATATGTACAGCTTTGTTGAATTGCAAATCTCTTCCAGATTCAGTCCTTGTTTGCATGCTGAATTTTCTTTGGTTTAAATTTCGTCCAGCAGTCCTTCTTGCATACAGTTTACCAGATTGATTGACATATATATAATGTATTTACATTTTCCAGTAGATTAACATATAGTTTCTTTGTAAATTCATTTTGCATGGTATTGTAATTAGGGCATTAGATACATTAGTTGTATGTAATCTCATTTCTTTTGTTTTTCATTTTCCAGTAGCTAGATGATCTTGTATGTTTTTGTACACTGCATTTTCAGCAAAATTATTTTTGGGCAGTCCAGTAACATTTAGTTTGCACTGCTGCTGAAAAGTTTAATTCTGAAATTTGTTGAATGCTTGATTTTGTTCAGTTTTTGCTGAAATTTTGGGCAGTACAGTGGCAGATTTTTGCATCACTGCTGCCTAATATTTAATCCAGTAGTTGTTACATATTTTGTTCTGTTTTTGTCAAATTTCAGTGAGTCTTCTTCACTGCTTTTGTTGTAATGTGCCCAGAATTTTGTGAGTTGCAGTCTGTTTTGGTCATTCTAAAAATTCCAGCATGCATTCTCCTCTGTTTTGAAGAGAAATCCAGTAGCTATGAAGGTTAATTCATCTGTTTTATTCAAAATTCCAGTAGCTAATTATTGTGTATCTCTGTATTTCCTCTGTTTTGTACAAATTCCAGAACTGGAATTTTTATTTTCCCTTTTTTTTTTTTTTTTTTTTTTTTTTTTTCTTTCTACCCGAGAACATGTTAAATTTTCTTTTCATTTTCACTTCTTCAAATTAATTTCCAGAATTCATTTCTTATCCATTTCTTTTCCTTTTCTATTTAATCTTGCATGCTTATTAAATCTTTTCATTTCCTTCTCCATTTTTATTTCTTTCAACCTTCTTTCTATTTTATACATTTCATTCCATTCTTCTTTATCATTCTTTCATTCTTTTTCTTCTTTCTTTCATTCAATTAATTTAATTCATTTTCTTTTCCTTATTTTTGATTAGATTAGCATTATTTAATAATCTTATATTATATATCCTTTTATCTTTACTAATCTTTTCTTGTTTTGTAGGTAATGCGATTTCCTTCTTTAATTTTTCTTGTTTTTGTGTTTTCCTCTAGATCGTTTGTAGTAGGACATTTTTAATCTTGTAATTTCTCTCTTTCTTTGTTTTGTTGTATTCTATTTTTCTTGATTGTTTGTTGAAGGTAAAACAGGAATAAATATGCTTCGCTACAAAACCCGGAAATGCAAGTGGGATAATTGTCCGTGCAATTTTTCGAATGAGAAAAATGACTACTCCCCAACAACACCGAACAAAATTCCGTCGAATAAATCAAAAGATGAAGTTGTTAGGGAGGACAAAGCGAGCCTTATCAAAGACATTGCGGAAGAAAGAAATTCCTAAGAAAGGAACAAAATAAGTTCCAAGCATGCTTGCTCGGAAACAAGATTTGTCTTTCTTCCCTTTCCTTTTACCGCTTTTATCGAGTCATACTTGGTTTTTGGCGTTTAATATTTGTCTATATCGCTTTCTTAGTCCCGGATGTTCCGGATAGGGTGAATTTGCTTTATTTATTCACGGTCATCAACATCTCCCCTTAAAGGTCACTATCCTTTGTATGTGACTAGCTGCATGTCTTAAATCATTTTCTTCCATAAAAACAGCAGCAGCTGATGCATACCTCTTAAGTATCTGAGGATCGTTTCTGACTAGTAAATGCTCGGTTGTAGGCTTCTCCGTGTGCACCGCTAACAGTGCCCGCAGCATAAGCTATGTCGGGACGGGTGTTAACAGGATATCGAAGACTTCCCCCAATGCTTCGGTACATTGTGCTATCAGCTTCGGGAACATGCACGCTTCTTACTCAATTTGTGTCTCTCCTCCGTTGGAGTAACACATGAATTGCTTTCATCCGTCCCGTTTAGCGGAGTATTTTTGTAGTGTATCTGCTTGACTCGATGTGATCCCGTTGTGTTTTTCTTGAACTTCAATTCCCGAGTAATAGCTAAGCGGCCCAAGATCACTCATGCTAAACAAGCCGCTTCATTTGATTCTTGAATTTAGTGATTTCGCTCGAATTTGAACCAGGTGATGATTAGATCGTCTACATCGCTCCAAGCCAGTAGAGTTGTTGAGTTGCTACTTCTTTTATACGGCGTATTCCAGGACTGCATTTCAAGCTTAATGTTATTAAACTCTTGTCTAACGCGCATTCCACGCCCTTGGTACAGCCGGACCCAGTATAGCGCTTTGTTCAATTTTAGCACCTTATGTTCCACATCCCTTTATCTCAAATCCGGGTGGTTGAGACACGTATACTTCTTCGATTAATTCTCCGTTCGGGAATCAGACTTTACATCCGTGTGATAAACCTCCCGACCTTCACGAGCTGCTAGGCTTATTAACAAACATACGGTTTCCGTCCTTAGCGTGCGCCACACTTCATCGAAATCATCCGCCCATGCGTTGGACATACCCTTTTGCCACCCAGAAGAGCTTTATATTTCACGATGCCACCTTGAGAATCCTTCTTTACTTTGAAGACCCGCTTTAGTCCAATGATTTTATGATTATTTGATGGTTCTACTAAATTCAGTTGCATTTTCTTCTATTGATCGGTTCTTCTTGCATTGCTTTTATCCGTCATCCTTGTTTCATAGCTTCTTCAACTCTACGTAGGTTCTTCCGATGCTAGCAAACATTGTCTAGCATGTTACGATTCGGTTTCCATCAAAGGTGCGGTAACATCATAGATTTCTTTGAGTGATCGAAATCGTTTAGGTTCTTCGATCTTTCTTGAAATTGATGATTCGATTGTTCCCTTTGGCGTTTTAAGCTGGTGAATCATCGGTCTTTGCCCCATCTTGTTGTCTCCGGTTTCGATATCCTCTTCTACTCTCGATGCTTCTTCATCGTGTGTGTCTCGGGTAGTTTGGACTTGAATGATAAAAGGATTTGATTGTGAGGTAGATCCGTGACATGTTTCTCCCGATTCCAGGCTTTTTCTTCTTCAAATAAGGCATCACGACTTATGTGTACTTTATGATTTTTAGGATCATAGACACGATAAGCTTTTGAACTGTTTCATATCCGATAAACACCATAGGAGAACTTCGATCTTGCAATTTGTTGAGTTGTGGTGCATTTGTCTTGACATGAACTACACATCGGAATGTGTGTAGATGATGCACTTTCGGCCTCCTTTTGTATAAAGCTTCGTAGGGTGTCGTTCAGATGGCGCTTTTCGTTCTTTCGCGATTTAGAATGTAATGCATTGTGGTCACTGCCTCACCCCAAAATCTTCTGGAAGCTTTTTACTCTTTAGCAAGCTTCTCGTCGTTCCAACAACGGTCGATTTACGTCTTTCTGCCACTCCGTTTTTTGCGGTGAGTATGGGCTGTTAAGAACCGTTTTACTCCCAAGTCGTCACGGAATGCATTGAATTCTTTTCGGGGTGAATTCACCTCCCGGTCGATTCTCAATGCTTTGATTCTTAATCCTGTCTCCATTTCAGCCTTGTTTTTCACTGATTTGAAGGTTGCCAAGGCTTCATCTTTGGTTCTTATGAGTCTGATCCACAAATATCTAGTGCGATCATCTCCGATCAATAAGAAATACCTCTTTCCTCCTGAAGTAGGTGGTGTGATAGGTCCACACAAAGCTCCATGTACTAGCTCCAGAGGCGTTTGTGCTCTGTATGATGATGTTGTAGGAAACGGTGGCGATGTTGTTTTCCCCCCAGACATCCTTCACACGGCTGCTCAACGTGCTCGATCAAAGGCGGTCCTTCAACTATCTGTTGTCTCGACATATCTCTTAATGTCCCGAAGTTCAAGTGACCAAAGCGTGCATGCCGTAACCATTCTTTCTCTTTGTGTGCTGCAAACGAACACATTGGTTTTCCTGGATGTAGTTTTAGGATATATAGCCTATTGCTGGATCTCCTCGCCTTAGCCAAAATCTGCCGTTGTTGGTCAAGTATAATGAAAGTGTGCCATCTTCCAATACTGACATACATCCGTTTTCATCAATTGTCAAGGCTTATTATATTACTTGTTAGTCGTGGTATGTAATACACGTTGGTAAGCACCTTGTGTTCATCCGCTTTATTTTGAAAAAAACAGTACCCACGACCGCGAATCTCCATGATAGAGCCGTCTCCAAATTTTACCTTTCAGGATATTTTTTTGTCTAATGTCTTGAATAGATCACGACAATCGGACATATGGTTGCTTGCGCTTGTGTCAAGATACCATATGCGGCTCTTGGCTGAGTTCTCATTTCCAAGACTAGGAAACACTTTTCCTTCGTTGAGTAAAGCAGGTTTATTGGGATGATCGATTGCGATTTCATCTTCTTGCACCATCAGTAAAGTTGGTTCATCGTCTTCTTTTTCAAGGAGATGTGCCTTTCCATCCTTCTTCTTTGATCGACATTCTCGCTGCAAAGTGTCCATAATTTTGACAATTATAACATCGTACCTTCCTTATATCGAATTTGAAATCACGCGTGTGGTCCACGTTCTGCTGCGCTACGCCTTCGCCGATTCTCACGTCCGTTCCTTTATTTGTTGCCTCTTCTTATTTGTTCCGCTTTCACGATTCTCCTCCTCCTTCTTTTCTTCCTTGGCTTTCCACTGAGCCCTAGTGAGTAATACTTGTTCATTGTCCTCGTCTCCTGAGCCAGCGAACACGCTCCTCGTGTACCTTCGAGCATCCGATGAGTTCCTCCATCGTCATGTTATTGAGATTTGCAAATTGCTCAATAGTACTCACAATCTGCGGGAATTTGGTTGGGGAGTGGCGCAACATTCTCTGTAACAACGTCACGAGTCTTCAATATTTTCACGAGTTCTCGAATTTTGTTTACAGTTGTGCCAACCTTCAAGGCATAATCTTGACCGATCTCGTTATTCTTCATCTTAAAGTGTGACAAATTCCTCCTTAAAGGATTGAATTCTAGATTCTTGTACCCGTTCAGCTCAGAAACATTGTTTTTTAATGCTGTCCATACGTCCTTCGCACTCTCCTTTTTGTGACAAGAAAAAGTACGTTTCGGGATTGCATTAAAGATGGTTCTGCGATGCCATCTTGTTCAACTTTCTTATGCATCAGAGGCTGGTGGCTTTTTAATGCAGTAAGGATCTACAGTCCACCAAAGTTCTGCCGGCTTCCATCCTTTGCTTGCATCTTGAGGACCAAAGCGAGAAAAATTTGGTCAGTCGAGCACGGGGGTAAGGAATTCTTGTGGTGAACTCCCTTTCAGCCTCAAGGTTGCTTCCATGGCGTTCTCGAAATGGGTATTTCTGCAGTGTCTCACCTTTCTGATCTGTAGCTCGATGCAAATCTTAAAGGTGAAATACCCAAATATACTTACACTTTTGATGGAAAACTCTCTACATGTTTGTTTATTACTTAGCCCAGGAATATTTATCTGAGAAAATTCCTAACTACTTAAGAGTCTTGTTCTACTTTTAGTGGAATGCCCTATTCTCGGTCCTCGGTCTCTTCTAACAGCTTGACCGGGTTTTGTGATGGATCAGATATAGAAGTAAAAACACAAAACAAAAACTAGATTATTTTTGCTTGAGTTACAAGGGTAGTTAAAGTTGATATTGTTAAGCAAGCAATAAAAACCTTGAATAAAAGAAAATAAATTGAATAAAATTTACTTTTGAATAAGTGGCTTGTTTCATGAGATTTGATTGTGATTATGTCTCATTGTTGAAGTTTTCTTGTGAGAACTACTATTTAGTAATTGCTTTGAAAGGGGATTCTGGATCACTGATGTATTTAGATGAAACACTTCACTCGGGGGATGCTTTTTATGATTTTTAGTATTAAAGTTGAAAATGATTTGTTCAATTTTTTATTCTTGATTTAAACATGAAAACACTGATGAGGCATAGAAGTGAATCATTCCTTTAAACACTTTGTTTATAAGATCTTTGAAATGTAAACTAAGTTAGTTTGAAATTTTTTGAGAAACATTTGTGCACTTTTCTATTAAATGATTTGTTTGATTCAAATTCCATCTTTGATTTTCTTGAGGACAAGCAAGGGTAAGTTGTGGGAAGGTAATATGATAGCCTAAGTTTTGGTAATGTTTTTGGAAGGGGGTATTTGTGCATAATTGTTGAGAGTTATTAAGAGTAAATTGAGATAAATATGTTAATTATTAAACTAATTGTGTGATATTTTCTGTTTTCGGGGAAATTTGTGGAGCTAATTGATCAAGAAGCTGGCGAAGTTCAAGGACTAAATATGCAATTTACGGAAAGAAATGCAAATCCGGAATCGACAACACGTGCTCGAGACCAAGAACAGCCATCGAAGGATGAACACCGCCGCTTCCCAGACTATTGAGGCATGGGCTGATTCCAATGAGCTTTGGACGAAGGTGGGGAACATGACCCAGGGCGAACACGCTGGTGACTAAAAGAAAGCGGCAGAGCCGTGTTGGGTGCTCATTCCAGGGATTTTAGGGAATTTTTGTGTAGGTACTATTTACCCATTGTTTTGGTTATCTATAAATATTGGGACTTTTACGTTATTTGAGATTGGATTAAGTTGGGATTAGGGTGAATAGCTAAGTAGTATAAGAATTTGATAGAACTTAGAGATCTATACTTTGATTTCCAATTTTCTT
>JAHSUH010001697.1:0-30490 GCA_025388415.1 Cynanchum wilfordii
ATTTTAATATTATATGTTTAATCTTTTATACCTTTTTACTTTATCTTATTATCTTATATTTAATGTTTTTGTTTATAAATATTTTGTTATTATTATGATAGTCTTATGATTGCTTATAATTAACTCACAACCAAGTTTGTGAGATTATTTGTTTAATTCACAAACAAGTTTGTGAGATTATTTATATTGAATATTATTAACTCACAACCGCGAAGTTTGTGAGATTATCAAATGACTATGATCCCCTTTTATGGGTTGAATGATGACATTGAAAGTGTATGTCTATTAGGTGGAACTACCACACCATCTTGAAATACGATAAATATTTTTCTCATTTAAATGTGGGAGAAACAAGTTACCACAATAAATGATAGTGTAAAACTTATTGAAGGCTCCGGAAGAGCTAATATAATATTACGGGAGGAACTATGATTGCTCTTGATAAAAAACCTTGTTTTCCCTGAAGTCTCAAAGAAATATATTTAGTTTTAAGGATATCCGACATAATGGATATCATATTGAGACTATGGAAGATAACGGTCATGAATATTTGGCTATTATGAAAATGACCTCCGGTAAAAAAGCATTTGTTGGAAAAGCTACCATCTTTATCCTCTGGCCTATATTATGCTAAAATTAATGACATTGATGCGCATCATTTAGTAAACCAGAAGTTTACTAATCCCGTTACTTTTAAATTTGGCATGATTGTTTGGGTCATCCGAGATCAATTATGATGCACAAAATTATCGAGACAACGCACGGTCATCCTTTGAAGAATCAAAGGGTTTTGACTGCCGATAAGCTTTCCTATGCTGCATGTTCCAAAGGGAAATTGATTATAAGGTCATCACCATTAAAAGTAGGAGTTGAAAGTCCTACATTTCTAGAACGGATTCATGGAGATATATGTGGACCGATTAGTCCACCTTGTGCGCAATTTCGATATTTTATGATTTTGATTGATGCATCGACCCGATAGTCGCATATTTGTTTATTATCTACTCGCAACCTGACGTTTGCGAGATTACTTGCTCTAATAATTCGCTTGAGAGCGCAATTTCTGATTATCCTATTAAACGAATCTGTCTAGATAATGTCTTGGTAAATTTTCTTCGCATGCATTTGATTCTTATTGCATGTCGATTGACATAATTGTGGAACATCCTGTAGCTCATGTTCACACACAGAATGGTCTAGCTGAATCATTTATCAAAAGGCTACAATTAATTGCTAGACCGTTATTGATGAAAACAAATCTCCCTACGCTGCCTGGGGGCATGCCATTTTACATGTTGCAGCACTTGTGCGTTTAAGGCCATTGAGTTATCATAAATTTTCTCCACTACAGTTGGCTTTTGGTTCATAGCCTAATATTTCTTATTTGAGAATTTTTGGGTGTGCTGTATATGTTCTTATTGAACTAACCTAACAAACAAAAATAGGTCCTCAAAGAAGATTGAGGATATATGTTGGGTATAACTCCCCGTTTATTATAAGGTATCTTGAACCTTTGACAGAGGATATTTTTACAGCAAGATTTGTTGATTGCCATTTTGATGAGAATTTGTTTCCCAAATTAGGGGGAGAGAATAAATGACATGACATAAAATTGAACTTGCGTGAAAAACATCATTGAATCATTTAGATCCACGCACAAATGTGAGTGAACTGGAAGTTCAAAAGATAATTCATTTGCAACAAATTACAAATCAATCGCCAGATTCATTTACTGACTCCAGAAGAGTCACTAAATCACATATTCCAGCTATAGATGCTCCTATACGAATAGAAGTTCCCGAAGAACAAAAAGTAAATCTTATAGCTGTTGAATCAAAAGCACGCCGGAAGCGTGACCGACCCCTTGGTTCTAAAAATAAAAATCCTCGAAAGAAAAGAGGATTAAATGATCCGGAAGATCATGATGAAAACTAAGGGACAACCGATGAAAAGATTCCAACTATAAATGATGAAGAGAATTCGGAAATCTCTATTAATTATACAACTTCGAATAAAAGTTGGGATCAAAATAAAATTTCTATTGATAATGCTTTTGCATATAATGTAGCCCTTGATATTGTCAAGGATAATGAGGATTTAGATCCTTCATCAGTTGAAGAATGTCGGCATAGAATTGATTGGCCTCAATGGAAAGATGCGATTCAATCGGAGTTAAATTCGCTTGCAAAGCGAGAAGTTTTTGGACATGTAGTCCAAACACCAAATGGTGTAAAACCCGTTGGTTATAAATGAGTGTTTGTACGAAACGAAATGAGAATAATGAAGTCGTAAGATATAAAGCACGACTCAGTCGCACAAGGCTTTTCACAAAAGCCGGAAATTGATTATGATCAAACTTATTCACCCGTTATTGATGCTATTACACTCCGATATCTTATAAGTTTGGCAGTTCATAAAAAAGGTGGATATGCGTCTAATGGATGTTGTTATGACTTATCTATATGGAAGCCTTGAAAAGGAAATTTATATGAAAATCCCTGAAGGATTAAAATTACCAAAGGCTTCTAATGGCCCTCGTGGAGAATTATTCGCAAAATTACAGGAAATCATTATATGAGCTTAAACAATCTGGACGCATGTGGTACAATCTCCTTAGTGAATTCTTATTGGATTCGGGATATAAAAATGATCAACTTTGTCCATGCGTATTTATTAAGAAATCGGATTTTGGTTTTGTGATTCTTGCTATATATGTTGACGATATTAATCTCATCGAAACTCCGGAAGAGCTCCGAGAAGCTATAGATTGTTTGAAGCGAGAATTTGAAGTTAAAAATTTTGGGGAAACCAAGTTTTGTCGTGGGCTTCAAATTGAACATGTGGAAGATGAAATTTTTGTTTATCAGTCAACATATACAACTAAAGTTTTGAAAAGATTTTTCATGGACAAAACACATCTATTAAGTATTCCAATGGTCGTGAGGTCACTGAATGTAAATAAAGATATTTTTAGACCTCGAGAAAATGATGAAGAACTACTTGGTCCTGAAGTACCATATTTAAGTGCTATTGGTGCATAAATGTATCTAGCAAATAGCACTCGACCTGATATAGCATTTGCTATAAATCTATTAATAAGATTTAGTTCTTCACCAACACAACGACATTGAAATGGTGTTAAACATGTCCTTAGATACCTCCAAGAAACTATTGACCTCGAATTATTTTATTCAAATAAAAATGATCCAATATTAATTGGGTATGCGGATGCCGATTATCTTTCCGATCCGCATAAGGCACGTTCTCAAACCGACTATTTATTTACATATGACAATACTGCTATATCATGACGCTCTACAAAGCAAATTATAGCAGCAACTTCTTCGAGAATGTGTATGATTGAGGTCAATAATACATTATATTAGAGAGAGTTGTGATTTATCTCCCGAAGTGAGATTCCAACTCCTCTATATGAAGATAATGCAGCTTGTATAGCTCAATTGAAATGAGAGTTTATCAAAGGAGATAGGACAAAACATATTTCACCCAAATTTTTCTTTACTCATGAACTTCAAAAGAAGGGTGATATTGATGTACTTCAAATCCGGTCATGTGATAATCTTGCAAATTTATTCACTAAGGCTCTTCCGATTGCAACCTTTGAGAAATTGATATATAAAATTGGTTTACGTCGGTTCAAAGATTTCAAGAGTTCATCTCAACAGGGGGAGTGTTGAGATTAATTCCCGCCGATGTATGGATTCTTCATATTCCTCGAAAATGACCAATGAAGGAGGCATAATTTCAGGAATTACAGTTTCTCACCCGCGCATCGGACAGAATTATTACTACAATGGAAGAGAAGTTCAGAATGTTTCTCTAGCAACAGTACTTCTGCGAAGTAAAATCTTCCTTAAAACCTAAGATTTTTCTTGTGGAAGACAACAAAATCAATGTGGTTGGCAGCGAAATCGATGATAATAAGCCGTTGGATCACGACATAGAAGTCGTAAATAATGAAGTTGAAGTTGTGCGTACATAAAAGAATATTGTACTCTTTTTCCCTTAATCGATAATTTTTACCCCCGGGTTTTACTCGATAAAATTTTTAAAGAGACATATTCTTTATATAATGGACATCCAAGGAGAAGTGAACCCCGAAGATTCATCACATTGAATGAAAGTGATAAAGTTTTAATGAGACATATTTATTGTACAATGGACATACAAAAAGGGGGAGTATTATGAATATTTGTATATCAACTACCTTCAATATCTTCATCACCTTTACTATCTTCATTACTTTCACTATTTTCATACCTAATTACTTTCACTATCTTCATACCTAATTAACTTCATTATTGTTATTATTTATATTATATACTACCTCTTCATCCCTATAAATAAGGGTTAAATGTATAGTTTTGTAAAGAGAAGAATACACAATAAGATATATGAAATATACAAAGATTTCTCTCTTCCTCTTATTTTCATTTGATTTATATCTTACATTTTGTTCTATATTATTTTTATTAACAATAGTTTTATAACAATATTTTATTAATTTTTCAATTTCTTTTTCATGATTTTGTTTTCTTTTGTTTTTATACTATTTTTATGTGTTTGTATTGATCGTTTTGATCACATTTTAATTTTTTTTATGATAATTTTGGGACTTTAGAACCAAATCATCCGCATTTTAAAAATATATTAGAACTAATTATAAGGTTCTAACTTTATTCAAAAATTAGTCAAATGTGATCAAAATGGTTTTAAAAAAAAAATCATCTAAAAATAGTATGGATCAAAAGAAAAAAAAAAAAGGAGAATGTTATAAATGAATCTCCTAGATTCATCGAATTAGTAGATATTCATCGAATAATCGTTATTATTCTTTAATCTTGAGATAATGACATAATTAATGAAAGATGACACATATCACCTGATGTTTATCTCTAAGGTGACGCGCGTCACTTGTGTATTTAATTACAAGTGACAAGTGTCACCCTTGAAACTTAGCATCTCATCTCTTTCATCTATATAAATAGATAGCTTAATATCCTTTGTAAAGACACCCAGAACCATCAAAAAAATTATAATAATATTTTATCTATTCTTGTTATATTTTTCTATTTTACTTATGATCTCGTTAGTTTATTTGTGTTATATTTTTATAATATCATAATAGAGAAAAAGAAAAAGGACAGAATTAAAATTACAAATTCTTCTAAACCCAATTTATTAAAAGAAGGAACTCTACTTTTTCGTCTAAAATAATTTGAAAATAACATCTTTTTGATCCCACACATTTGTAGTTTTTATTTTATATTTGTAATTTGTTTTTTCTTGCAATTGTTTCTACTATTTTTTCCTATTTAATATTAAAATTTTCACATATTCCTCAATTACTTTTAGAGTTCATTCTCAAATTTTTCTTCAAGGTACTATTATTTTATTTTTACTACTTTAGGCAGATTCATGAAAATAGCTTTTTTTATTTTCTCTCTTCAAAGTGAGCATGTGATTTTTTGTTCATAGGATCTATTGAACACTTATATAGCATATAACAGATCATGAACGAATAAAAGTAGGCATAAATAAATCAAGATGATCATTTCATGAGCTTGCTGCTAATTAAAAGGAAACATGATCTACACACATAATTTACATAGAGATATTAGTAAAGATTAACAGTGTATAAACTTACAGAAATCTTGTGTTTATCAATACTCCAATTTTCTAGATCACAGAACAAATAAACACCCTTAAGGCTTGCCTGTCAAAAAAAAAAACAAGAAATATATATATATATATATATATATATATATATATATGAAACAGAAGAAGAAAGAAGAAGAAGGGATAAGGAAACAGACCTTGCTCTTTGCTGAACATCGGTTCCATCACTTCATCACTTGCTTGAAAGCTTCTAATTATTATATAGAGACTTTTAGGGCATCAAGTCTGAATGAGTGTGAACACTTAATATTTTCCCATTTGAGTTTGTGTTTATAAAAACAAAAAGAAAAATATTAAATAAAATGAAATAGGGGAAAAGACAAAGCAACATATAGAAGAAAACAGAATATTAAAAATTTATTTTATATAAACCCACTAAAAATTTATTTTATCAAGTCTGAATGAGTGTGAACACTTAATATTTTCCCATTAGAGTTTGTGTTTTTAAAAACAAAAAGAAAAATATTAAATAAAATGAAATAGGGGAAAAGACAAAGCAACATATAGAAGAAAACAGAATATTAAAAATTTATTTTATATAAACCCACTAAAAATTTATTTTAATATAAAAAATTAAAAAATAATGACTATTCAAACTTAATATAAAGAATTAATATTTTATCTAATGAGAAAGCTCCGTTTCCTTTTCTTATTAAAAAAAAAATGAAAAGATAAAGTAAAGTAAAAGGAAAAAACAAACAAGATAGAGAGAGAAAGAAAGAAAGATTCCTCATGCGTGATAATAAGGTCATGTGTTAAAAAAATAAAATATATATATATTTACTAACCCTTCTTTTTTACTTAGCTAAAAGACAATAAATATCATATTAGCTAAAAGACAATAAATATATATATATATATAATTGGTTTTGTTCTTATCCTCTCAAGGATTAAAGTAGGACAATGTAAATTAAAAAATAAAAATATAAATCAACATTTCCAATTCAAAATATGAATTTTATATATATATATATATATATGTGTGTGTGTGTATATATATATGTTAACAATTGCACGTCGCGTACGTATAGTCCAGCATTCAAGAAAGGCCACCAATAAACAAATGGTGCTGCAATAATAGTTTTCAATCTACTTGCCAAAACCCTCAAATTGTTCCCCTCAATATACCTCATTTAGACCAACTACTCTAATAAACAACTAATACATTAATTACAAAACAATTAAATATATATAAGTCTAGTTGCACGCGCATATATATATATATATATATATATATATAGAACTGAAGTTATTTGACATAATTTTTAATTAATAGAAAAAAATTTATTAATTTACTAATTGAAATTTTATTATTTAACCTAATTTTTAAAATTGAATAAAAAAAAATTATAAATATACTTTTAAAAACTAAAATTTGTTTACTATAAAAAAAACACATATTTTACGTGAAGACCTCATATTGGAAAAAAGTACGAACAAATGAGAAAATAATTTAAGGTTACGAATTCTTCATCAACACAAAAAAATATATTTTTAATATATATTGAATAACCTAATTCATATCCCGAGGGTTTTGCCATGCACACTCACAAGATCAGTGGTAGGCTAGCCCTTTAACTTTTACTCTACTACAAACTCCTTTTTTATTTTCTCAAAAAATAAATTTTTACAAATAAATTACACCATCAAAGTTTTAAGCCATTTAGTACCATGAAAAAGAGAGAATAGAAATGTCAAACAAAAATTAGAGTGTTTGGCATAAGCATGTCATTACAAACATTCATTAACAAAATCAATAAATTACAATCTTAATGTCTCTCTCTGGCACGTCCATTGAAACGCAAACACACGACGGTTTGATAAAATCTCAGACTCAATACCAAATCTAGCAGCAATCTCCACAAAACATTTATAGTCCTTTCAAGAAAATGCATTCAATGATTCACCAAAAAAAAGAAAATGCATTCAATGAAGTTAATATAAAAAATGTCATCAAGAACTACTTTCATATATATAAAATAACAATTCAACTACAGATCATGACCAAGTCAACAGCCATCATCAGAAACTCACCCCAGCAACTTCAATTTACCTGAAAAACATATATATATATATATTATAAGGGCATCCATTAAATTCCAAGAAAAATAAAATTTTAGATATGGATTAATTTCTGTAAAACTCAAAGATAATTAGTAATAATAATAAAAAATAAAAAAACATGAATAACAATAACCTGTTTTAGGGCGAGAAGGGTTTCTGGGCTTCTTTACTTGGAAAACATTTTTAGGCATTAATGATTTCAGTTGTATAGCCAACCAAATAAGGATCATCACAAAACCCGAAGTTTGCAGCTGCAATATATATATATAATGTCAATACATTAAATCACTCAAATTATATCAAATACGTATTTGAAACTTGAATTGAACAAAAATTTAATCACTCAACACGTCAATAGTAATCAACAAATAGAGGTCAAAAATACTGCTCTGAGTTATTGTTATTAAAGAAGGGTTAAAGATATTTGTACCTGAGGATGGGCACGGCCAGCTCGTAGAATGAATTTATCATTGCCCAAGTTATTAATTTGTTCTCTTTCAATGTCAATGGCTGACTGATATATGACTTGGTTACAAAACTCCATGTCAATCAACTCTAGGGTATATATTTCTCCAAACCCTGAAGGAATACGACAAAGATTATGACAACATTTTATACGTAGAAACTTCAGGCTAGGGAAATTCTCACTGCTAGCTTTCCAAAAGATCAGATCTAAACTATCCAACAACAGGTATTTCAGTTTCAAGAATTCTTGATCATCTTCCATTTCCCATTCTTCCCCTTGAAATGCATTATCCTTCAGTTTGAGTGCCTCAAGATTTGGTAGCATGGATAGACCATTTATGTCAGTCCATGACAGATTGCTTGCACAAAGTGTCAACTCTTTGATAGTACTAGGTAAGAAAGATTCCCATTCTGGAATGCATCTCTGCCTTTCGAGTTTCGGATTGCAGTATAGTTTTAGCTTCTCGAGTTGTTCTAAGTCTGCAAGATTCTCCAAGGCTGAAGCCAAGAGTTCGTCTCCAGTATCATCTTCCTCTTGAGGCTCATCAATCCCAAGTTGTTTCAAGTTCGGAATATTCGAGAAAACTTCCTTTGTACAACTAGTACAACTTAAACTAAATAGTGTCTGGAGCTTAGAAAGAAGAATTTGATCAAATCCATCATCATTACTTGTTGGACTTGGATCAGACAAGTAAATGCATATCCCAACTCGAAGATGCCTAAGGTGTGGTAATAACCATATTTCCTTAGGTAACACTTGACCAGCCATTTCATGATAATTTATCAATGTTTCCAATTTGGAAAGTTGGAAAATCGATTCAGGAATGTTACCAGAAGTGGCTAGTGCAAGATACCTTAAATTGAACAAACAAGTAACTTCTACTGGAAAATCCTCAAAAGATTGATTTAGGATGTCCAAAACCCGAAGTAATTTGAACATTTCTGAATTGATGGGATAATCTGATTCAAAAGATCGGTCAGAATAGAGAAGGGTTTGGCTTATACATGTCACATACTTCTTGTCATCATCATCAGCAATATCATTCCTGTAATCCGAATTATTAATCAATTTGTCACAGAAAATATAATGCCCTTCTCTACGAAATTGTGTCATGCTCAAATCCCACAATAGGTCATGAATACCGCACAATTTAGCTGTGCCATCAATTTTCTTCTCTTTAACCATAATTAAACTCCTTCCAATCAGATTTTCAAAGCAATTCATGGCTACCTCTTCTTCGGTAGTGTTGCTTCTGTTTTCTTCTTTTTGTAGTAGTTGTACGAATATTCCCATAGCGCTCCACAATCGAAGAAGTTTCTGCACCGAGATCTCAAAGTTCTTAGGGAAATTCACCATGGTGATGAAACAAGCTTTCAGGTGTTGAGGCAAGTCATTGTAACTTATGGAAAGAATGTTAGAGAGTGATTCCATTTGCGTAACGTCTGTTGGAAAACTAACTCTCTTCGCAACATCCTCCCAACATTCTTGTGTCTTTTCACCATTATTAATGTTTGAAAGATGCCCTGCCATCACTTCAATTGCAAGTGGTAATCCTTGGCATTTTTCTGCTATTTGCTTTCCAATACTTATCAAATGATGAGGGCAAGTTTCTTTCTTCCCATACACCTTTTTGCACAACAAGTCCCAACTATCTTCTACGCCTAGAAGATTCATAATATGAGGAGGATTTTCGGGATCAACAACATAAGAAGCCACTTCTGTTACCCTACTCGTTAATATAATTCGACTTCCATTTTTATCATCAGGAAAGCATAGCTTAATACGTTTCCAAGCATCTTTAGTCCAAATATCATCAAGAACTATCAAATACCTCCAACCTTTTAATCTTCGATACAGTATTTCAGCTAAGTGTTCAGTATCAGCTTTGTACACTTCATCGGGAAATGGAGCAATAGACTCTAATAATCCAAGCAGAACATCTCTTTCACAGAACTCACGAGATACAACCGTCCAAGCACGAACTTGGAAAAGAGGGAATATAATCTCTCGATCCGTATAAACTTTTCTTGCAAGAGTTGTTTTCCCGATTCCACCCATCCCCACAATTGGGATAATATCCAGCTTTCGTTGAGATTCAGTTACTCTTTCTTTAATCTTCATAATATCATTCTTAAGACCTACAACATCATCATCATCATCATCACCATTACTGGTGGTGGTGGAAGGTAGTATTTCTGAGAAAGTTTGTGTGTGTCCTAAGTTCCCCGTTAATGTACCTTGAAAAAACCAAAAAATAAAGTCATCATGTTTTTCATTTCCTTCGAAATTCAGCTTATCTCCTTGTGAAGTTAGGTAATCCATTGCAAAACCTGCCGCTCTTACAATACTGTCTCTTAAACTAACAGCATCCCAACATTTCTCTATCAAAAGATTCTTGCACAACCGATCGAAACATACAAGAACAGCTTCTTTGATGCATTTCATAGTAATTTCAGGGCCACGATATTTGTACAAAAAATCAAGATAAAGCTCATTGGAAACTAAATCCACGGACATATATGCAGCAAAGCACGCTAGGGTTGTGAGACGATCATCTGTTTTGTCCGGAAAGGGCACGCCACCACCTCCGGACTTTGCAAAATTACATACTACCCATGATAATGTTTCTGCGTACCAATTGTTAAACTGTAGAAATGACTTGTCTTCATCTTCACCTTTGAATGTTTTCAGGATATCAGCTATAACATGGGGTTGTGTTGTGGAATAATCCAAATTATTTAATGTAACCGCGTAATCACCCAGAGTAGACAGAACATCATCAGAAACCTCCATTTTTAATATTTAAGCAATTCCAAGATTCACTACAAAAGGTAAATAAATAAAAATAAAATCAATGAATTATAACTCAATAATTTAATTATAAATAAAAATAAAAATAAAATAAAAAGAATTTAAGTGATTCGGTGAATATATGATAAATCCGCCTATATTATACTTCCAGCACATATCTTAATATATATATATATATTATATCATTCATATTTTCAAAGCGAATCAATTTATAATATGTCAAATTATATAAATTTAATTCAAATTACTGAACATTAAATTTTCATACTAATTTTATTGAATAATAGGTCTTTTTGAGCTTCGGAAAAGTTAGTAGAGGAATCCCTGTTTCAGGAAACACAACATAGGCACGAATCTTTGAGTATATTATCCTTAAAATTAACACATATATACAACATTAAGTTTTTGTTAAGCCAATTAATAATAATTATATTTTACATGTATATATATAAAACAATATCTCAACCTAAAATTTCATGATCCAAAATGATTAAGAGATCTGTAATAAAAAGATCGTATATATTGGCAATATATATATAGAGAGTGAAAGAGAGACAGACATGCATACATATCTTGAATGAGAAGAAGACCTGCAAATTATCCATATCCATCTCTTCTTAACTCAGCTAGCTTCTAATAAAATTTGATTAGGGTTTTACTTCCAGTCATTTCCTCCAATACTCCAAGTCTATATATATATATATATATATATAGTAAAATAGTACTATATTTTCTTTTCAACCCTTATTGTTTGAATTACCCCACCCACCCACTTCAAAGATCTGGGGATAAAAAGTCATACAAATTGGCAAAAAAAAAAAAAAAAAAAAGAAAAAAGAAAAAGAAAAGAAGGAAAAATGAAAGAGAGAAAGACGCACCTTGATTGAGCTGAACTTGGGAGTGAGAAGAAGAGCTTCCAAAGACACATCATGTCTTTTAACCTAAACCTTCCCTCCAATAATGCTCTCTCTCTTCTCTCTCTCTCTCTCTCTCTCATACCAGTCACATGCATGAGCTCGTTTTTTTAAAACAAATCAATTTTGTTCTTATCCTCTTCAAGAACTAAAATATGAAATTTATTAAAAAAATAAATAATAAATAATAAATAATAAAACATTTAAACATAGATTAAAAGACGTCATCATTTCCAATGAGATTACATTGTATTTTATAATCAATATGTTATTAAAAATTGTAGGTAGGTTGCACTATACAGTATGGGCATACAAATTAAATAAAAAGAAATTTAAAAAAAAGAGAGGCAAAAGCCAAAATAAAGGAAATGAACTCCGAACAACACAATCTACAAAACCCAAAACCCTTCGAGTACAAGAAAGGCCGCTTATACCAATAAACGAAATCTTCTTCCTTGATTTTTACCATCCATCGAGTTTGGGTTCTAAGTCTAGTTAAGAGTTAATGACGTGGATTGACGGTGTTCAAATTAACTGGTAAACATTCTGAATTTTAAAGGTGACTAGACTAATTATCAACTTTCATATGCCAATTGTTAGGACTTGTGTTAGTTAGTGAGTGTATGAGCAACTACGGATATGACTGAAGGTCAATTATTTGACAATCGTCTTTCCTCTATTAAAAACATAACCAAAAGTAACAATATTCTTACACACTTCTTATGTGAAATTGAGATATTCGATTTTATCTCCTAAATTCACTGTTTTCTTTTTATTAAATTTTAGTACATGATCGACCAACTCTAACATGTGTAGATAATTGTGATACCTCTTTTCACATCGGTAAGTGATATGAATGTGTAATAATATATAAGAATAGATCAAGGTACTCTTAGCCAACTTGAAGTATCTTTTTGATATAATAAGGACAATATCAAGTAGTTGATCATGAAGTCTGTCGGACCTATGGTTAACGTACAAACTTGTAGGCCCGAGTCGTAACAACAACTATTCAAATACAACCAAAATTAAAAATTTGTTTTAATGAAAAAGTTTAAAAATGATGGTTGTTCAAATGTAATATAAAAACTTAATATTTTATCTAACAAGTGAGAAAGTTCCTTTTCCATTTTCCTTTCCGCAAGGTAGTCAAGTTGGTTGTTGGTTTTTTTTTTTTTTTTTTTTTTTGCATCAGTCTCATTAAACAAAAATAAAAAGATGAAATAAAATAAAAGGAAAAGAAAAAAACAAACAAGATAGAGAGAGAGAAAGAAAGATTCCTCATGCGTGATAATAAGGTCATATTTGCATTGAATTGTTTAAGCCAAAAAAAAAAAAAAAAGAAATTATTTTGCCAATTGAAAGGAAAATATGTCACGTGGACAAAGTCAAAATCAATATGATCGTAATTAGGTCAAAACGGAGTCAAATAGGTCAAAGCGAAGCATGGCGAGGAGTTCAGTATCTAGACGAAGCATGAAGTTGGGCGACTAATGAGAAATCCGAAGGGAAACACTGGACGTCCAAGCGAAGCAATGAAGCCGAACAACAAGTTAGAGCTCCAAAGAGAATTTCATGAAGTTAACCCGACTTCGTAGCCAAAAGGAAAATCCAAGTATATTCTGTCCACTGACTTCTTATTTAAATATAATAAGAAGGTAAGTGGCGGGACCCACGGTTTCTGGTCAATTTTTACAAGAAATCAAGGGATTGGACGTATGAAAAGACTATAATGATAGTGTTTTGGCTTGGCACAGACAGATAATGTAGGTATGTATTGATTCCTAAACCTACTCCCACCAATTAATAAGAAAGTGTGCCTATAAAAGGTAAACTCCCTTATCAATGGAGGGATCTTCTTCTCTCTTTCTTTCCAACTTTATACTTCTTCTACCAGAGGAACACAGATCTATTTTCTCTCTCTTCTTTAATATATTTCCGGTAGTTGATTTACATGCAAAGGAAAAAACCATTTTTCTATTTCTTCTTGATCGGAATACGCCTTGGTTTATGAACTAGGATTTGTTTTGAATTTCTTTGAATCCTTCAACTAACTTGATCGTCGGAGGGTTCCAACGGAGAAATACCTCCGTTGGGACGTTATTTGCGGGGTTCAAAAGTGAAAGACACTTCTACAGTTCGACGATATCTTCTTACTCCACTGTAACTTTATCCCAGCTGTCAAATTTCTTAAACATTTATTGACTCATTACTTTTGCATTATCACCAACCCTTCTTTATCACTGATCTAAAAGACAATTAATATCTTATGTATACATATATTCCAAGGATAGTGAAAATAGGTTTCATTATATTTGTGTGTATATATATTAATCATTTTCAATTAAAATGGTTTCCCTTTTATTATCATTCATTTCTTTTTATCATTTAGTTTCTTTATAACAATGTTCTGAAAAGCTTGGTTGGAAATTTAATTTGTATGGTCTGGATTGGAGGCTGCCGGCTGGAGTTTTAGTGTTCTAACTCTAGTAAAGAGTTAATGACGTGGATTGAATGTGTTCGGATTAACTTGTGGTCATTCCAAAACTCTAAACGTGACTCAACTAATTATCAACTTTCTCTAATACCCCGCCTAAATTAAGTAATATAACAAGTCTCAATTTAAGTTATTAATTATAAAAATTTAAAAAATAAAAAATAAAAATAAAGAAGAAAGAAAGAAAGAGTATCAATTAAATAAAGAGTGTACTTTTATTATGGGTTAAAATGAAATATGTGAAGAATCTCGGGGACTGACTTGTGCTATTTAGTGAGTGTACGATCAACTTTGAATATGACTCAAGGTCAATTGTTTGACAATCATTTTCATTCAATTAAAGAGATAACCAGAATTAACAATATCATTACACATTTCATATGTGATGATATGTCAAAATTATATCATGTTTTATGTAGTGTTTTGTGCTTAATTTGGTAGTTATTTGATTTAATTGATCGAGAATTACGCAAATTTCCCTTGTTTTTTATTCCAAGAAGTTTAGGGACTAAAATTTAAAAAGAAACAAATTTTGAGGTAAAATTGCAATTTTAAAGTAACACGGGCACCTTTGTGTTGCAATACGGTCGTAGGAAGCCCACTATGGCAGTGTGAGCCACAATACGGTCATACTCGACATTTTCAGCATTTTCGGAGCAATCATGATCGTATACTTGATTTTCGGAGCCACTACGGTCGTACTAAGCATTACTATTGCCATACCGAGCCCCAGACGTGAGATATCCAATAATTTGTGTTGTAAATGGTCCGGAACTCCCCCGATTTCGCTCCTATATATACCGACACTCCCTCGGTTGATCAAACACACTAGAATCACTCGGAACATGACAAATTTTGAGTTTCTAACTCATAGAAACCTTGTGATACGCCCTAGTTAGATTCTCGGTTTAATATTTTCTCAAGTTTTAGTATAATGTTCGAGCATCAAACCGTAAGGTTGAGCTCTATAGTAATAGCTGAGAAAGTTTGTGTGTGTCCTAAGTTCCCCGTTAATGTACCTTGAAAAAACCAAAAATTAAAGTCATCATGTTTTTCATTTCCTTCGAAATTCATCTCATCTCCTTGTGAAGTTAGGTAATCCATTGCAAAACCTGCCGCTCATACAATACTGTCTCTTAAACTAACAGCATCCCAACATTTCTCTATCAAAAGATTCTTGCACAACCGATCGAAACAAACAAGAACAACTTCTTTGATGCATTTCATAGTAATTTCAGGGCCACGATATTTGTACAAAAAATCAAGATAAAGCTCATTGGCAACTAAATCCACGGACATATATGCAGCAAAGCACGCTAGGGTTGTGAGACGATCATCTGTTTTGTCCTGAAAGGGCACGCCACCACCTCCGGACTTTGCAAAATTACATACTACCCATGATAATGTTTTTCCGTACCAATTGTTAAACTGTAGAAATGACTTGTCTTCATCTTCACGTTTGAATGTTTTCAGGATATCAGCTATAACATGGGGTTGTGTTGTGGAATAATCCAAATTATTTAATGTAACCGTGTAGTCACCCATAGTAGACAGAACATCATCAGAAACCTCCATTTTTAATATCTAAGCATTCCAAGATTCACTACAAAAGGTAAATAAATAAAAATAAAATCAATGAATTATAACTCAACAATTTAATTATAAAAAAAAAAGAAAAAAAGAATTTAAGTGATTCGGTGAATATATGATAAATCCTCCTATATTATACTTCCAGCACATATTTTAATATATATATATATTTTATGAATATTTGTATGTCTCTATCTTTAAACCTTCCACTATCTTCATATGAATAATGGAAAGTTATTTATACATTCATATTTGTATGTATATGTGTATATAGGTTATCCTTATAAATAGAGGGTAGTTTTGTATGTTTTTACATAACAATAAGTAATATACAAGTATTATGTTATTTTGATTCTTTTTGTTCTTGTCTTATTATGTTATAATTATAGTAATTTTACAACACGTTATCAGCACGAGTTTTCTCTTCGGGAGAGAATTGTTTTGTGATATTTTATATCAAGGTACGTTATTCTCTATCATGTCGAATCTCTCAATACTCGAATTTTTTGCTCTTGATATTTCCGGAAAGAACTATTTGTCATGGATACTAGATGCTAAAATTCATCTTGATGCTATGGGTCTTGGAGACACCATAAAAGAAGGAAATATTGCATCAATGCAAAATCGCGCTAAGGCGATGATATTCCTTCGTCACCATCTTCATGAAGGACTAAAGTCCGAATACCTAACGGTAAAAGATCCACTTGTTCTTTGGAAAAATCTAAAGGAAAGGTATGACCACAAAAAAAGTTATTCTTCCAAAGGCTCGTTATGAATGGTTGCATTTGCGTTTGCAAGATTTTAAATCTGTTAGTGAGTATAACTCCGCTATGTTCCGTATAAGTTCTAAACTAAAATTATGTGGAGAAGATGTAAATGAAAATGATTTGTTAGAGAAAACTTTCTCTACTTTTCATGCATCGAATGTGGTCCTGCAGCAGCAATATCGAGAAAAAGGTTTTACAAAATACTCACAGTTAATCTCATGCCTTCTTGTGGCTGAACAAAATAACGAGTTATTGTTAAAAAATCATGAAACTCGTTCCACTGGCTCTGTTCCATTCCCTGAAGTGAATGTGACTATGATGAATAATAATGGAAGAGGACAAGGCCGTGGTTACGGTCGGGCCGTGGACGTGGTCGTAATAATAAATATGTCAACTTTCCACCAAAAATAGAATAATAAAGAGGACAAACAAGATGACACAAGTGGACATAGAAAAATTATTAAAAATTATGAAACTTCATGTTTTCGTTGCGGGATGAAAGGACATTGGGCAAAAAACTTGTCGTACTGCAAAGCACCTTATTGATCTTTATCAAGCTTCAGTGAAAGAAAAAGGAAAAGGTGTGGAAACAAATTTTGCAAGTTTCTTTGATGATCTTGACAATGATCCTATCGATACTACGAGTTAGATGTGTCGATTTTTTTGCCAATCGCAATAAAATAATGATATTCTGAGTGACGGAGAATACATAAATCAATTTGGCCTAGTATGATTTGTTTTTCAAGTATTGTTGCTTAAATTTCAAGAATAATTGTTGTTTAGTTTTCGGGACTTGTTATTTAATTTTCAAGTATTGTTCTTTAATTTTCAAGAATAATTGTTGTTATTTTCATGAGTTGTACTTTTGTTCATTTATTAAATTTCACATTTTATATGAGTGTACACTTATCATTTTATTGAAATTTATGTCTATATATACATAATATATTTTTTTATGTACTACATTAATTAATGTATTACATAGTCCAAAATATAACATGTATAACATATATATACTTAATATATATATCAATTGCTCTTAAAAGAATCTAAAGTAACATGTATTATATTTATTAGAGACATACAATGTGTAATGTATAGATATATATATATAATACTGTACAATGTGTAATGTATAGATATATATATATATATACATTAGATATTCATGGTGAACAATATTATATATCTATACATTACACATTGTATGTCTCTAATAAATATAATACATGTTACTTTAGATTCTTTTAAGAGTAATTGGTATATATATTAAGTATATATATGTTATACATGTTATATTTTGGACTATGTAATACATTAATTAATGTAGTACATAAAAAAATATATTATGTATATATAGACATAAATTTCAATAAAATGATAAGTGAACACTCATATAAAATGTGAAATTTAATAAATGAACAAAAGTACAACTCATGAAAATAACAACAATTATTCTTGAAAACTAAAGAACAATACTTGAAAACTAAATAACAAGTCCCGAAAACTAAACAATAATTATTCTTGAAATTTAAACAAAAATACTTGAAAAACAAATCATACTAGGCCAAACCGATTTATGTATTCTCCGTCACTGGAATATCATTATTTTTTTTGCATTGGCAAAAAAATCGACACATCTAAGTGTGTAGTATCGATAAGATCATTGTCAAGATCATCAAAGAAACTTGCAAAATTTGTTTCCACACCTTTCCCTTTTCTTTCACCAGGCTTGATAAAGATCAATAAGGTGCTTTGCAGTACGACAAGTTCTTGCCCAATGTCCATTCATCCCGCAACGAAAACATGAAGTTTCATAATTTTTAATAATTTTTTTATGTCCACTTGTGTCTTCTTGTTTGTCCTCTTTATTATTCCATTTTTGGTGAAAATTAGACACATATTTATTATTACGACCACGTCCACGGCCTCGACCGTAACCACGGCCTCGTCCTCTTCCATTATTATTCATCATAGTCACATTCACTTCAGGGAATGGAACAGAGCCAGTGGGACGAGTTTCATCATTTTTTAACAATAACTCGTTATTTTGTTCAGCCACAAGAAGGCATGAGATTAACCGAGTATTTTGTAAAACCTTTTTTCTCGATATTGCTACTACAAGACCACATTCGATGCATGAAAAGTAGAGAAAGTTTTCTCTAACATATCATTTTCATTTACATCTTCTCCACATAATTTTAGTTTAGAACTTATACGGAACATAGTGGAGTTATACTCACTAACGGATTTAAAATCTTGCAAACGCAAATGCAACCATTCATAACGAGCCTTTGGAAGAATAACAGTTTTTTGGTGGTCATACTTGTTCTTTAGATTTTTCCAAAGAACAAGTGAATCTTTTACCGTTAGGTATTCGGACTTTAGTCCTTCATGAAGATGGTGACGAAGGAATATCATCGCCTTAGCGCGATTTTGCATTGATGCAATATTTCCTTCTTTTATGGTGTCTCCAAGACCCATAGCATCAATATGAATTTCAGCATCTAGTATCCATGACAAATAGTTCTTTTCGGAAATATCAAGAGCAACAAATACGAGTTTTGAGAGATTCGACATGATAGAGAATAACATACCTTGATAGAAAATATCACAAAACAATTCTCTCCCGAAGAGCAAACTCGTGTTGATAACGTATTGTAAAATTACTATAATTATAACATAATAAGACAAGAACAAAAGGAATCAAAATAACATAATACTTGTATATTACTTATTGTTATGTAAAAACATACAAAACTACCCTCTATTTATAGGGATAACATATATGTAACCTATATACACATATACATACAAATATGTATGCATACATAACTTTCCATTATTCATATGAAGATAGTGGAGGTAGTGGAAGTAGTGGAAGCTTTAAAGCTATGGACATTAGAGGTTATGAAGATAGTGGAGGTAGTGGAAGTAGTGGAAACTTTAAAGCTAGGGACATACAAATATTCATTAAAAAGTATGTCTCAACGGGGAAACGATTGAACCGAGAAGAAATAACTATCGATAGTGTTTTTGTATATAATGTAGCATCAACTATTATGAATGAAAATGATTATAATGAGCCTACATTTGTTGATGAATGTAGAGTTAGGAGTGATTGGTTGAAATGGAAAGATGCAATTCAAGAAGAATTAAACTCACTTGCAAAACGTGAAGTTTTTGGACCCATAATCCGGACACTCAAGATGTCAAACCTGTAGGGTATAAATGAGTATTTGTGCGGAAAAGAAATGAGAAAAATGAAATTGTGAGATATAAAGCACGCCTTGTTGCACAAGGTTTTTTCTCAAAGACCGGGAATTGATTATGAGGTCACTTATTCTCTTGTGGTAGATGCAATTATTTTTCGTTATCTCCTTAGTCTGGCAGCTAATGAGAAACTTGATATGCGTCTCATTGATGTAGTTACAGCCTATTTATTGGCTCACTTGATAGTGATATCTATATGAAAATCCCTGAAGGATTTAGAATGCCTCAAGCATATAAATCAAATTCTCGAGAGTTATATTCAATAAAATTACAAAGATCTTTGTATGGTTTAAAACAGTCTGGAAGAATGTGGTACAATCGTCTTAGTGAATATTTATTGAAAGAAGGTTATCAAAATAACCAAATTTGTCCATGTGTATTTATTAAAAAAGAAAATTTAGGATTTGCTATAATTGTTGTCTATGTTGATGATTTAAATATTATTGGAACTCCTGAAAAAATTTTAAAAGCAGTGGATTCTTTTAAGAAAGAATTTGAGATGAAAGATCTCGGAAAAACAAAATTTTGTCTCGGCTTGCGATTGAGCACTTGAAAGATGAAAGTGGAATTTTTGCTCATCAATCAAATTATACTGAAATAGTCCTTAAAACATTTTACATGGACAAAGCACATCCATTGAGTACCCCAATGGTTGTTCGATCACTTGATGTGAAAAAGGACATTTTTCGACCTTGTGGGGATAATGAAGAAGTTCTTGGTCCTGAAGTACCATATCTTAGTGCAATAGATGCACTAATGTATCTTGCTAACAATACAAGACCTGATATAGCTTTTGTTGTTAATTTATTAGCAAAGTATAGTTCATGTCCAACTAAAAGACATTGGAATGGAATTAAACATGTCTTTCGATACCTCCAAGGTACAATTGATATGGGATTATTATATGTCAATAGTACTAAACCACAACTTCATGGTTATGCCGATGTTGGTTACTTATTTGATCCACATAAAGCAAAATCTCAAACATGCTATGTTTTTACATCCGGAGGAACTGCTATTTCATGGCGTTCTACAAAACAGACACTAGCAGCTACATCTTCAAATCATGCAGAGATTATAGCAATCCATGAAGCAAGTCGTGAATGTGTGGTTAAGATCTATATCTCAACACATCCGAGAGGCATGTGGTTTATCTTCAGACAAAGAATCTCCGACAATAATTTATGAAGATAACATTGCATGTATAGCTCAATTACAGAAGGGGTATATCAAACAAGACCGTACAAAGGATATTTCACCAAAATTCTTCTTCACGCATGATCTTCAAAAAAATGGTGATATTGATGTACAACGGATCCGTTCAAGTAACAATTTGGCAGACTTGTTCACAAAGGCATTACCAACTTCAATATTTGAAAGATTGGTTCGTAATATTGGAATGCGTCGGCTGAAAGATATTATGTAATGATCGGGGGAGTGTACAAGGAACGATGTACTTTTTTTCCTTCACTAAGGTTTTTTCCCACTGAGTTTTTCTCTAGTAAGGTTTTAATAAGACATATTCCTTGTACAATGGACATCCAAAAAAGGGGGAGTTTTATGAATATTTGTATGTCCCTAACTTTAAAGCTTCCACTACTTCCACTACCTCCACTATCTTCATAACCTCTAATGTCCATAGCTTTAAAACTTCCACTACTTCCACTACCTCCACTATCTTCATATGAATAATGGAAAGTTATATGTATACATTCATATTTGTATGTATATGTGTATATAGGTTACATATATGTTATCCCTATAATAGAGGATAGTTTTGTATGTTTTTACATAACAATAAGTAATATACAAGTATTATGTTATTTTGATTCCTTTTCTTCTTGTCTTATTATATTATAATTATAGTAATTTTACAACAATATATATATATTTCATTCATTTTTTCAAAGCGAATCAATTTATAATATGTAAAATTATATAAATTTAATTAAAATTACTGAACATTAAATTTTCATACTAATTTTATTGAATAATAGGTCTTTATGAGCTTCGGAAAAGTTAGAGGAGGAATCCCTGTTTCAGGAAACACAACATAGGCACGAATCTTCGAGTATATTATCCTTAAAATTAACACATATATACAACATTAAGTTTTTGTTAAGCCAATTAATAATAATTATATTTTACATGTATATATATAAAACAATATCTCAACCTAAAATTTCATGATCCAAAATGATTAAGAGATCTGTAATAAAAAGATCGTATATATTGGCAATATATATATATAGAGTGAAAGAGAGACAGACATGCATACATATCTTGAATGAGAAGAAGACCTGCAAATTATCCATATCCATCTCTTCTTAACTCAGCTAGCTTCTAATAAAATTTGATTAGGGTTTTACTTCCAGTCATTTCCTCCAATACTCCAAGTCTATATATATATATATATATATATAGTAAAATAGTACTATATATTCTTTTCTACCCTTATTGTTTGAATTACCTCACCCACCCACTTCAAAGATCTGGGGATAAAAAGTCATACAAATTGGCAAAAACAGAAAAAAGAAAAAAGAAAAAAGAAAAAGAAAAAGAAAAGAAGGAAAAAAGAAAGAGAGAAAAACGCACCTTGATTGAGCTGAACTTGGGAGTGAGAAGAAGAGCTTCCAAAGACACATCCATGTCTTTTAACCTAAACCTCCCCTCCAATAATGCTCTCTCTCTTCTTTCTCTCTCTCTCTCATACCAGTCACAAGCATGAGCTCATTTTTTTAAAACAAATCAATTTTGTTCTTATCCTCTTCAAGAACTAAAATATGAAATTTATTAAAAAAATAAATAATAAATAATATATAATAAAAAATGTAAACATAGATTAAAAGACATCATCATTTCCAATGAGATTACATTGTATTTTATAATCAATATGTTATTAAAAATTGTAGGTAGGTTGCACTATACAGTATGGGCATACAAATTAAATAAAAAGAAATTAAAAAAAAAAAGAGAGGCAAAAGCCAAAATTAATGGAAATGAACTCCGAACAACACAATCTACCAAAACCCAAAAAACCCTTCGAGTACAAGAATGGTCGCTTATACCAATAAACGAAATCTTCTTCCTTGATTTTTTACCAGCTCGAGTTTTAGGGTTCTAAGTCTAGTTAAGAGTTAATGACGTGGATTGACGGTGTTCAAATTAACTGGTACACATTCTAAATTCTAAAGGTGACTCGACTAATTATCAATTTTCATATGTCAATTGTTAGGACTTGTGCTAGGTAGTGAGTGTATGAGCAACTACGGATATGTCCGAAGATCTACTATTTGACAATCGTCTTTCCTCTATTAAAAACATAACCAAAATTAACAATATTCTTACAGATTTCTTATGTGAAATTGAGATATTCAATTTTATCTCCTAAATTCACTTTTTCCTTTTTATTAAATTTTAGTACATGATCGACCAACTCTAACATGTGTAGATAATTGTGATACCTCTTCTCACATTGGTAAGTGATATGAATGTGTAATAGTATATAAGAATAGATTAAGATACTCTTAGTCAACCAAAGTATCTTTTTGGTATAATAAGAACAATATCAAGTAATTGACCATGAAATCCCATCGGACCCATAGTTAAAGTAACTTGTAGTAGCAAGTGTCGTGACAACTAACTATTCAAATAAACCAAAATTAAAAATTTGTTTTAATGAAAAAGTTTAAAAATGATGGCTGTTCAAACACAATATAAAGACTTAATATTTTATTTAACAAGTGAGAAAGTTCCTTTTCCATTTTCTTTCCAGCAAGGTAGTCAAGTTGGATGTTGGTTTTTTTTTTTTTTTTTTTTTTTTTTTTGCATCAGTCTCATTAAACAAAAATAAAAAGATGAAATAAAATAAAAGGAAAAGACAAAAACAAACAAGATAGAGAGGAGAAAGAAAGATTCCTCATGCGTGATAATAAGGTCATATTTGCATTGAATGGTTTAAACCAAAAAAAAAAAAAAAAAAAAAATTTTGCGAACCCTTCTTTATCACTGAGCTAAAAGACAATTAATATCTTATGTATACATATATTCCAAGGATAGTGAAAATAGGTTTCATTATATTTGTGTGTATATATATTAATCATTTTCAATTAAAATGGTTTCCCTTTTATTATCATTCATTTCTTTTTATCATTTAGTTTCTTTATAACAATGTTCTGAAAAACTTAGTTGGAAATTTAATTTGTAAGGTCTGGATTGGAGGCTACCAGCTGGAGTTTTAGTGTTCTAACTCTAGTAAAGAATTAATGACGTGGATTGAATGTGTTTAGATTAACTAGTGGTCATTCCAAAACTCTAAACGTGACTCAACTAATTGTCAACTTTCTCTAATATCCCGCCTAAATTAAGTAATATAACAAGTCTCAATTTAAGTTATTAATTATAAAAATAATAAAAATAAAAAAAAAAAAAAAAAGAAAGAAAGAAAGAGTATCAATTAAATAAAGAGTGTACTTTTATTATGGGTTAAAATGAAATATGTGAAGAATCTCGGGGACTGACTTGTGCTATTTAGTGATGTACAATCAACTTTTAATATGACTCAAGGTCAATTGTTTGACAATCATTTTCATTCAATTAAAAAGATAACAAGAATTAACAATATCTTTACACATTTCATATGTGAGATATGTCAAAATTATATCATGTTTTACGTAGTGTTTTGTGCTTAATTTGAGAGTTATTTGATTTAGTTGATCGAGAATTACGCGAATTTCCTTGTTTTTTATTCCAAGAAGTTTAGGGACTAAAATTTAAAAAGAAACAAATTTTTAGGCAAAATTATAATTTCAGAGTAACACGGGCACCTTTGTGTTGCAATACGGTCGTAGTAAGCCCACTACGACCGTAGTGAGCCACAGTACGGTCATACTGACATTTTCAGCATTTTCGGAACAACCACGGCCGTATACTTGATTTTTGGAGCCACTACGGTCGTACTAAGCATCACTATGGCCATACTGAGCCCCAGACGTGAGATATCCAAGAATTTGTGTTGTAAATGGTCCAGAACTCCCCTGATTTCACTCCTATATATACTGGCACTCCCTCAGTTGATCAAACACACCAGAATCACTCAGACCATGACCAATTCCGAGTTTCTAACTCATAGAAATCTCATGATACGCCCTAGTAAGATTCTCAATTTAATATTTTCTCAAGTTTTAGTATAATGTTCGAGCCTCAAACCTTAAGGTCGAGCTCTATAGTAATAGTTGAGAAGTGTGGTTGACATCTCTTTGATCGAGATAGGAATCCGAAGATAGGAGTCTGTCATATTTGTAGAAACGAGTCCTTCTATTGGAGTTGTGATAGCGAAAACGACAAACTTACTTTCTCATTATCTTTTGATTCTTGTATTTCATTTTCATTATTAGTTTTATTCTGTTGTTATTGGATTCTTTGTTTTTACTACTTTTTAAGAAAGTTGTTGATTAATTGGCATTTGAATTTATGAAATCCCAAGAGGATATTATTTGAATTTCCATTATGAGTTTATTTTGTCTTATACTTTCAACTTAGTTTCTTATTCACTTTGTGCCATGAAATCTAGGTTTGCATCTAGTTGAGCATGAAGTTGGAATAATTAATTAATTGACGGTTTGTTAAAGAGACTAGACTCGGAGAATTACCGATTGTCATATTAGGATTAATAACCGGCAACAAACCGTATTGAAGTTAGGTATCCTAATAATCTTGAGTTAGAACGTCAAGCTGATCTTAGGGTTAAAGTTATTGAATTGATAACTTAATAATTAACCTAAAAGATTTAGGATTACTTGCAACGAACCATATTGGGACAGTATGATAGTAAGATAAATTGAATTTATAATTGCCTTAAATCCACTTAAGTTAATCTTCGAATATAGGTCATCCCAATCGATTCAAGTGAAACCAATCAAGATTCCTAAACCACCAACCTAGTCATTTAAATTCCTGAGATTATAGAAACCCCTTCCAATGAATTGAACTAATTCTTCCTAAACAAGACTTGTCATAATCGATAAAACACTAGTAAACCGTCACCAACGTTCTTGGGATAAAACGATAATATAAATGTAAAATCGTTGATGCTACCATGTTAATATTTGCATACGATAGGTACTTTGCCTTTAAGTTTTGGTTAATTAAGTGAAATTCCATTTGCTCTTATCTACTAGACTTAAGTTAATCTCAATCAATAATCTATGCTTAATAATATAGTAACCAAAACATACAGAATATGAAAAAGAGATATTCTATATGTCATCAAATTCAAATGAATATCACGTGTTATAATCATGAATGCCTAGACTTATTTTATGATGCATAACATTATTATTACATAGTCAAAATTTTTAAAGATTAGGGTGTGACAATGGTACCACTAATGATCAATTGGGATTGTGAAGAAGAAATATTGTATTGAATCTAACCTAGCCATGTAATTACCAATAGCAGATCGACAGTATATCCTCGAATTTTTCCTCCATTTTTAACAAGTCCAAGATTCACTCAAAAGACAAGATAATTCAAATAAGATGTGTGTATGTTCGAGTTAAATTAATTAAATAATTTGATTCAAATTAAAGAAAATAAAATAAAATAGATAGAAATATATAGAAATTTTTCCTCCTAACAATTCTAAAAATTGATGGGTGAACAAGTTCTAATGGGACAATTTTTGGACAAAACAAATTTATAAATTTTGAATATTATTTAAATTAATTAAATAAATGATAAACTTCTATTCAATAAAAAGCAAGGGAGTCTCTAGTAGCTCATGATCAATTAAATTCATTTCATCAGTTATCTCTTCACTAAAAAAGAAGCCCCAAAAACATTCAAAGTTTTTTTCGTGGTCATCATAATGTTAGAAGTATTGAAGTTCTAATGCATCCTCCATTTAATATTAAGCCCAAGACCTTTAATTAAATTCTTTCCGAAATCAATTCCAAAGACTATCCTCAAAGTCAAATTCATTCAAAGATCAAATATTTATGGATCAATATCAAATCAAACGGCCTTCGAAATCAAATTTATTTTGAGATCAAGTTTAAAGATCTTCAGGGAAAAAAGAATCAAATTAAATATTAATATATCGAGATTAAACCAAAAGTCATTTAGATCCATGACAAAAATAATCAGATGATCAACTAGAGATTTTACTCACTTTAAATATTATAAATATATATATATATATATATATATATATATATATATTGTTGATATGTATTTTCATTTGTTTGCTATATTTGGTGCAGACTTGATAATCACATTCTCAATATTATTTGAATAAAGAAAGAAAGAAAAATCTGCCATATCCAAACAGAAATATAATTCTTACTATTTTGAATGAAAAAAAAGAGATAAAATAGAAAGAATGTTCGGTTTAAACCTACTCTCATAAACATTCATTAAGAAAATCAACAAAATTATAATCTTAATCTCTCTCTGCACGTCGAGTGGGATACAAACACACAACTGCTTAATTATTACATCTCAAACTCATTATCAAATGCATTCATAAAAGTCGACAAAAAACGAAAATTCATCTCCAAATCATGTCCAAGTCAACAGCCGTCATCAGAAACTACTCCCCGCAGCAACTTCAATTTTCCTGATACAAACAACATATATATATATATATATATATATATATATGTAAGGGCACCACTAAATTCCAGAAAATTACGATGAATTGTAGTACAACTCAAAGATTTTTAGTAAAATAATGAAATCACCTGGTTTAGGACGAGAAGGGTTTCTGGGCTTCTTTGCCCGGACACCTGTTTTAGGTTTGAACCACGTTCAATTGCATAGCCAGCCAAATAAAGATCATCACAAAACCAGAAGTTTGCAGCTGAAAAATATAAATTTTCAACAGATTAATTAAATACTCAAATCTGCTCAACGCTTTGGCATACTCGCTTGGGGCATGTGGGGTTTTCAGTTACTGCAGAAAATATCCACAAATGAACTTCTTGATGGTATTCATGTTTTTAAAGGTATTCATGTTTTTAAAGATATTCATCATGATGAGATTTGTCCAGGTTGTCAGTATGGAAAATCTCATTGTCTTCCTTTCTCAAGTTCAAAGAATAGAACATCAGCACCATCGCAGTTGTTACATTCAGATCTTTTGGGACCAACAAGCACGTTAAGTTACAGTGGTTTTCATTTTGTCATGGTGATTGTGGATGATTTTTCTCGTTATAGTTGAGTATATTTCCTAGAACACAAAAGTAAGGCTTTTTCTAAATTTGTACAGTTCAAGTATGATGTGGAAAGAGAATTTGGCTTGTCAATCAAGTGCTTCCGCACGGATAATGGAGGGAAATTTCTATCAAATGATTTTATGGATTATTGTAGAGAGCATGGTATTCAACGTCAAATGACTTGTCTAGAAACTCCACAACAAAATGAGGTTGGTGATCGCAAGTTGGCTCATCGTACATCAGTTTGTTTATCTTGGTTACACGCCAAAAGACTTCCAAGAGAATTATGGGCAATAGCTTTTTTAAGTTTTAACCGCTTGTCATGTCATAAATTGACTACCTCCATGGCCAGGGAAAGAACCATCACCATTTGAGTTGCTTTATCATCGCAAACCCAATGTGAGTTATTTTCATATTTTTGGGTCTGTCTGTTACGTTCATGTTTTGATGCACAATCGAACTAAGCTTGACCCAAAGGCCTTAATGCATTTTTGTTGGCTATGATACTTATAGGAAGGATTGGAGATGTATGGATTTGGAAACAAAGAAAGTTATTGTTTCTCGTGATGTAGTGTTCGATGAAATGACATGCCACATGGATGATACTAATGATAGTAAAGATTCAAATAGTCTTACACTTTTTATTGATGATTTTGTAGTAGAAAGAAGTCCATCACAAAATGAGGAATACAATCAATTTGAGGAACATTCAGATTTCTCCACAAATATTGAAGCCGCCACAAGAAAGAATCCTCCAAGAGAGAAAAAGCTGCCAAATCATTTGTCTAATTATGAAGTTGAAATGACTCATTTCTCTATCTTGTCATGTTTCTTTGCAGGAGGCTCATTTGAAAATGAACCAAATTAAATAGTGAGGCTAAAGGAAATCCAGAATGGGAAAATGCAATGGCAGAAGAAATTTTAGCACTTCACAAGAATGGCACTTGGGAGCTTGTACTAAAACCAGTTGATGCTGATTTAGTTACTTGTAAGTGGGTTCACAAGTTGAAGAAAAAGGTTGATGGTACGATTGATAGATACAAAGCTCGTTTTGTCTCTCGTGGATTCTCTCAACAATATGGTCAAGATTATGACACGAATTTTAGTCATGTTCCAAGGATGGTTACAGTTCGAACAATCATTTCTTTTTTTTTTTTATAAACCGAACAATCATTTCTTTAGCTGCAAGTAAAGGCTGGAAATTGTGGCAACTAGATGTGAAAAATGCATTCCTAGAATTGGATCGTGATATCTTTATGGAGCAGCCACAAGGATTTGTCTCTATCGAGTATCCTAATCATGGGTGTAGACTTAAGAAGGTATTGTATGGTCTCAAGCAAGCTACACTAGTGCTTGGTTTGGTAAGATTGCTCAATATCTTGATTTTTGTGGTTTTAAATCTTCAAGTGTTGATCCAAGTTTGTTTATTAAGAAAACACCTACTGTGTGCACTTTAATTTTGTTGTATGTGGATGATATGATTATTACAGGTGATGATAGTGCTGAAATTAATAATCTTCAAGATGCTTTGATGGTTCGTTTTGAAATGAAACGTTTGGGTGAAGCAGGTTATTTTCTTGGCTTGGAAATTGAAAATTGTGATGGTTATTTTATTTCTCAAAAGGGATATGCAGCTAGTTTATTGAAAAGGTTTCATATGGCTGATTCAAAAGAAAAAAATACTCCTATGGAACCTAATCCGAAGTTAGCGAGAAATGAAGGAAAGCTCTTAGACGATGCAACATGTTTTCTACAACTTGTTGGTAGTCTATTTTATCTAACTATCACTAGACCCGATATTGCATTTAGTGTGGGAGTTATATCCCAATTTATGGATAAACCATGTGAGACTCATTTAATTGCAGCAAAGAGGATTCTTCGTTATGTGAAGGGCACTCCAAGTTATGGATTACTGTACAAGCAGTCTACAACATTTTGTTTGAGTGGTTTTGTGGATGCATTTTCTTTGAGTGGTTTTGTTGATGCAGATTAGGCAGGTGATGTGAATGACAGACGCTCCACAACAAGTTATTGTTTTTCAACAGGTTCTGCTGTGATCTCATGGTGTAGTAGTAAGAAACAAAGTACAATTGCTTTTTCTAGTTGTGAAGCGGAATATGTAGTAGCTACAATGGCTACCCAAGAATGTTTGTGGCTAAAGGACTTATTCAAGAAATGGTGACCACTCTCAA
>JAHSUH010001706.1:0-10004 GCA_025388415.1 Cynanchum wilfordii
AAAAAAAGAGAAGCAGATTTATTCTATACTCGATAAGTATCAATATGCAACGGGGACTAATACCATTTTCTATGAGAGAATGCGTACATATTTATTCATTGCCCTGTTCGTAATAATTTGACTTTATTCGTTCTGTTTTTCTTTATGATCTTTTCGAATCTAAAGCTAAAAGCCAATATTCTAAAGACAAAAAATTATATTGTTACGTTTCCACATCAAAGTAAAATAGAGTGCGCAGCTCTTTTCTCTTTCAATTAATGCCGATTGGTGTTCCAAAAGTACCTTTCCGATGTCCCGGAGAGGAAGATGCATCTTGGGTTGACCTATAGTGCGACTTGTCAGATATATTGGGCCATATGGGATTTCCCCATTCTCTCCCACAATCGAGATATCCTGTGTTTCGCCCAATAAAGATTCATTGAATCATCAAAAGTTTGGAGCGTGAAGTACAATTAGATCCATTTTTGGAGGATTCCTATTACTATTATCAATTAGAATTACTATTAGCATTAGCAATTAGAAAAATTTATGGTTGTCTTGATCGGACTAAAAAAAAACGGAAGTATCCAGGCTCCGTTTAGAAAAAACCCAAGATTTTGAGTTCTATCAGAAATGATTCAAGCAAGTTGATCTTAAACTGTTAATGAACAAATAATGAACAAACTCGATAGAACTGTTAATGAACAAACTCGATAGAAGTGAATTGAAAAAGTAGAAAGTAATAACAAAAAGAAATGGTAATGCAGAAGTGCTTGTCCTATATGTGCAAATCAAAATTGGGCGAATCTTTACCCGGAGTACAGCATAAACCTAAAAAGATGAAAGACACCCACTCAGGAACAAGAGAATACCATCGCGATTAGGGTTGAATCTCGATGAAACAATACATCAATGAAAAGTTAATTCAATAAGTTTAGTGATTTTTTTTATTTTTTTATTTATGTATAATTTCTAGTAAAAAGAAAGTAAAAAGCCGTCTTTATTGAAGAAGACAGACCCTTTCTTCGTTAGAAGTCAGAAAGAACCTAAAAGAAAGAGGACTGGAATCCATATATTGATTTTTTTTTTGTTTTCAACAATTTTTTTGAACCGTATGCATCAAAAGACGCGTGTACGGTTCCTAAGGGCTACAATTGTACCCTAATCAACCGACTTTATCGACAAAGATTCCTTTTTTTAGCACAAGTAGTTGATAGCGAGATCTCAAATCAACTTATTGGTCTTATGGTATATCTCGCTATTGAGGATCCGACCAGGGATCAGTATTTGTTTATAAACTCTCCTGGGGGTTGGATACTACCTGGACTAGGGCTTTATGATGCTATGCAATTTGTACCACCAGATGTCCATACACTAGGCATAGGGTCAGTCGCTTCAATGGGATCTTTTATCTTGGCCGGAGGAGAAATTACCAAACGTATGGCATTCCCTCACGCTTGGCGCCAATGATTTAAGAGAAAAAAGAAGACTATGCCTTCGCCCTAGGAAATAGGAATATATATTAAGTAAAAATAGCATGGCACTTCGAATTCGATATGATAATGATAAAATTTTGCATTGTTTTTTCAAAACATTAGATTATGTATCGAGGAGTAGTATGAGAGAAAGGGTATTTCCGATTTTCTCTTATTTATCGGGAGCCCAGCTCAGCGTCACAAACCTTTTTGTTCACACCGAAGGGCTCTTAAAAATATTTCTATTATGTTATGCAGTTATGCAAGGAAAAAAACAGGATTTTTTCTTTGATTGGCTCAAAAAGAAACTTTGGGATTGCTGAATCACAAAAAAAAAAAATGAATATATTAATAATTAATTAATATTAATATAAGGCAACGGAGCCATCATAGTACTTTTTAAGTATTCCAAAAGGAAGGGTGGCCATTTGATAATTTAGACCACCAGGGTCTGGTATATTTTACCTTTCCCTTTCTTGGAGGGTAAGGGTCAATTTTATTGTAAAGCCGTATGCATATGCAATGCATCAAAGATGCCCGTACGGTTGTTCAATTCTATCCTTTTTCCTATTATATTAGTCTTTATCTTTCTTTTCTCTTCGCTTTATCATGCGAGATAGAAGAACTTTTTATTATGTTCTATCATCAGGGTAATGATGCATCAACCTGCTAGTTTGTTTTGTGATACACACGGGAGACGTTACGCTGGAAACGGGACAAATGGTGTACCTGCGTGAAACCCTCGCAAGGGTTTATGCACAAAGAACGGGGAAACCCTTCTGGGTTGTATGCAAAGACATAGAAAGAGATGCTTTTATGTCAGCAACAGAAGCAAAAGCTTATGGAATTGTTGATCTTATAGCATGTGATGATCTTGTAGCAGGTGATGATCTTGTAGCAGGTGATGATCTTGTAGCAAGTGAATGAAAATAAGCCGGAATACGTAATTTGAGATTTTATCTATGATTTTACTATTCTAATAACTGGAAGTAATTCAGAATTCTCCGGTTAGGATCAATCTAAACCAGCCCATTATGGATACAATTCAGCATGCCAACTATTAAACAACTTATTAGAAATACAAGACAGCCAATCAGAAATCGCACGAAATCCCCCGCTCTTCGGGGATGCCCTCAACGTCGAGGAACATGTACTCGGGTGTATGTGCGACTCGTTTAGATCATACAATGAGCTGGTACAAAAGCAAAAAAAAACTTTCCAGTATCGATGATCAGTACCTGGGAATAGTATAGAATGGAAGAAGGGACTCCATTCACTATAAAAAAAAAGAATAATCAAAGCTATCACATTCCTACATTGTGGATAAATTTTATGGTTTCCGTTGGGGCAAATCTCAATTTAAGATGAGAAGCAATTCTCCATTGGTAGCAAATGGTTAGCCATTAAGCGGAGGAAATCTTTTTTAGTTACTTTCTTATTTACTTAATTTAAATTTTTTTAACTTATTTATTTACTTATTTAAATTTTATTTAAATTTTAAATTTATATTTAATTTTATTTATTTTTAATTTTAATTTAATTATTTAATTTATTTAATTAAAAAAAATTAACTTTTAAATATAAATTAATTAAATAAATAAAATTAAAATAAATAAATTAAATTAAAAATTTAAATAAAATTAAAATTAAAGTAAATAATAAGAAAATTAAATTTAAATTAAGTAAATAAGTAAAACTAAAAAATTTCCCCCTTAATGGCCAAGCTACCAATAGAATTGCTTCTAACCTTAATGGAGATTTCCCAACGGAACCATAAAAAGTATCCACAATGTAGGAATGGATAGCTTTGATTATTCTTTTTTTTATAGTGAATGGAGTCCCTTCTTCCATTCTATACTATTCCCAGGTACTGATCATCGATACTGGAAAGTTTTTTGTTGCTTTTGTACCAGCTCATTGTATGATCTAAACGAGTCGCACATACACCCGAGTACATGTTCCTCGACGTTGAGGGCATCCCCGAAGAGCGCGGGGATTTCGTGCGATTTCTGATTGGCTGTCTTGTATTTCTAATAAGTTGTTTAATAGTTGGCATGCTGAATTGTATCCATAATGGGCTGGTTTAGATTGATCCTAACCGGAGAATTCTGAATTACTTCCAGTTATTAGAATAGTAAAATCATAGATAAAATCTCAAATTACGTATTCCGGCTTATTTTCATTCACTTGCTACAAGATCATCACCTGCTACAAGATCATCACCTGCTACAAGATCATCACATGCTATAAGATCAACAATTCCATAAGCTTTTGCTTCTGTTGCTGACATAAAAGCATCTCTTTCTATGTCTTTGCATACAACCCAGAAGGGTTTCCCCGTTCTTTGTGCATAAACCCTTGCGAGGGTTTCACGCAGGTACACCATTTGTCCCGTTTCCAGCGTAACGTCTCCCGTGTGTGTATCACAAAACAAACTAGCAGGTTGATGCATCATTACCCTGATGATAGAACATAATAAAAGTTCTTCTATCTCGCATGATAAAGCGAAGAGAAAAGAAAGATAAAGACTAATATAATAGGAAAAAGGATAGAATTGAACAACCGTACGGGCATCTTTGATGCATTGCATATGCATACGGCTTTACAATAAAATTGACCCTTACCCTCCAAGAAAGGGAAAGGTAAAATATACCAGACCCTGGTGGTCTAAATTATCAAATGGCCACCCTTCCTTTTGGAATACTTAAAAAGTACTATGATGGCTCCGTTGCCTTATATTAATATTAATTAATTATTAATATATTCATTTTTTTTGTTTGTGATTCAGCAATCCCAAAGTTTCTTTTTGAGCCAAACAAAGAAAAAATCCTGTTTTTTTCCTTGCATAACTGCATAACATAATAGAAATATTTTTAAGAGCCCTTCGGTGTGAAAAAAAAGGTTTGTGACGCTGAGCTGGGCTCCCGATAAATAAGAGAAAATCGGAAATACCCTTTCTCTCATACTACTCCCTCGATACATAATCTAATGTTTTGAAAAAACAATGCAAAATTTTATCATTATCATATCGAATTCGAAGTGCCATGCTATTTTTACTTAATATATATTCCTATTTCCTAGGGCGAAGGCATAGTCTTCTTTTTTCTCTTAAATCATTGGCGCCAAGCGTGAGGGAATGCCATACGTTTGGTAATTTCTCCTCCGGCCAAGATAAAAGATCCCATTGAAGCGACTGACCCTATGCCTAGTGTATGGACATCTGGTGGTACAAATTGCATAGCATCATAAAGCCCTAGTCCAGGTAGTATCCAACCCCCAGGAGAGTTTATAAACAAATACTGATCCCTGGTCGGATCCTCAATAGCGAGATATACCATAAGACCAATAAGTTGATTTGAGATCTCGCTATCAACTACTTGTCGCAAAAAAAGGAATCTTTGTCGATAAAGTCGGTTGATTAGGGTCCATTGTAGCCCTTAGGAACCGTACGCGCGTTTTTTGATGCATACGGTTCAAAAAAATTGTTGAAAACAAAAAAATCAATATATGGATTCCAGTCCTCTTTCTTTTAGGTTCTTTCTGACTTCTAACGAAGAAAGGGTCTGTCTTCTTCAATAAAGACGGCTTTTTACTTTTTTTTACTAGAAATTATACATAAATAAAAAAATAACAAAAATCACTAAACTTATTGAATTAACTTTTCATTGATGTATTGTTTCATCGAGATTCAACCCTAATCGCGATGGTATTCTCTTGTTCCTGAGTGGGTGTCTTTCATCTTTTTAGGTTTATGCTGTACTCGGGCAAAGATTCGCCCAATTTTGATTTGCACATATAGGACAAGCACTTCTGCATTACCATTTCTTTTTGTTATTACTTTCTACTTTTTCAATTCACTTCTATCGAGTTTGTTCATTAACAGTTCTATCGAGTTTGTTCATTATTTGTTCATTAACAGTTTAAGATCAACTTGCTTGAATCATTTCTGATAGAACTCAAAATCTTGGGTTTTTCTAAACGGAGCCTGGATACTTCCGTTTTTTTAGTCCGATCAAGACAACCATAAATTTTTCTAATTGCTAATGCTAATAGTAATTCTAATTGATAATAGTAATAGGAATCCTCCAAAAATGGATCTAATTGTACTTCACGCTCCAAACTTTTGATGATTCAATGAATCTTTATTGGGCGAAACACAGGATATCTCGATTGTGGGAGAGAATGGGGAAATCCCATATGGCCCAATATATCTGACAAGTCGCACTATAGGTCAACCCAAGATGCATCTTCCTCTCCGGGACATCGGAAAGGTACTTTTGGAACACCAATCGGCATTAATTGAAGAGGAAAAGAGCTGCGCACTCTATTTTACTTTGATGTGGAAACGTAACAATATAATTTTTTTGTCTTTAGAATATTGGCTTTTAGCTTTAGATTCGAAAAGATCATAAAGGAAAAACAGAACGAATAAAGTCAAATTATTACGAACAGGGCAATGAATAAATATGTACGCATTCTCTCATAGAAAATGGTATTAGTCCCCGTTGCATATTGATACTTATCGAGTATAGAATAAATCTGCTTCTCTTTGTTCCTACGAATAGAATTGTTCCATTATTTTATTACCAACAGAATAGAACAAATATTAACCCCTGTTCTGAAATAATTCACCGAACGGGGGAGGTCCATAGGATAGTAATACTAGAGTCTTTTCGAATGCAATAAAGTTACGTAGTGTTTATTTATCTTTGATAAAGGGGTATTTCCATGGGTTTGCCTTGGTATCGTGTTCATACCGTTGTATTGAATGATCCCGGCCGGTTACTTTCTGTTCATATAATGCATACAGCTCTGGTTGCCGGTTGGGCCGGTTCGATGGCTCTGTATGAATTAGCAGTTTTTGATCCTTCTGACCCTGTTCTTGATCCAATGTGGAGACAGGGTATGTTCGTTATACCCTTCATGACTCGTTTAGGAATAACCAATTCATGGAGCAGTTGGAGTATCACAGGAGGGGCTGTAACGAATCCGGGTATTTGGAGTTACGAAGGTGTAGCTGGGGCACATATTGTATTTTCTGGGTTATGCTTTTTGGCAGCTATCTGGCATTGGGTATATTGGGATCTAGAAATTTTTTCTGATGAACGGACAGGGAAACCTTCTTTGGATTTGCCTAAGATCTTTGGAATTCATTTATTTCTTTCAGGGGTGGCTTGCTTTGGTTTTGGTGCATTTCATGTAACCGGCTTGTATGGTCCTGGAATATGGGTGTCCGATCCTTATGGACTAACAGGAAAAGTACAACCCGTAGATCCAGCATGGGGCGTGGAAGGTTTTGATCCTTTTGTTCCGGGAGGAATAGCCTCTCATCATATTGCAGCAGGGACGTTGGGGATATTAGCGGGTCTATTCCATCTTAGTGTCCGCCCCCCACAACGTCTATACAAGGGATTGCGTATGGGAAATATCGAAACCGTCCTTTCTAGTAGTATCGCTGCTGTCTTTTTTGCAGCTTTTGTTGTTGCCGGAACTATGTGGTATGGTTCAGCAACTACTCCGATCGAATTATTTGGGCCCACTCGTTATCAATGGGATCAGGGCTACTTCCAGCAAGAAATATATCGAAGAGTTAGTGCTGGGCTAGCAGAAAATCAAAGTTTATCAGAAACCTGGTCTAAAAAATCCTGAAAAATTAGCTTTTTATGATTACATCGGAAATAATCCGGCGAAAGGGGGATTATTCAGGGCGGGTTCGATGGATAGCGGGGATGGAATAGCAGTTGGATGGTTAGGACACCCCGTCTTTAGAGATAAAGAAGGACGTGAACTTTTTTGTACGTCGTATGCCTACCTTTTTTTGAAACATTCCCAGTCGTTTTGGTAGACGGCGACGGAATTGTTAGAGCGGATGTTCCTTTTCGAAGGGCAGAATCGAAGTATAGTGTTGAACAAGTAGGTGTAACTGTTGAGTTCTACGGCGGCGAACTCAACGGAGTGAGTTATAGTGATCCCGCTACTGTGAAAAAATATGCTAGACGCGCTCAATTGGGTGAAATTTTTTGAATTAGATCGTGCTACTTTGAAATCCGATGGTGTTTTTCGTAGCAGTCCGAGGGGGTTGGTTTACTTTTGGACATGCTTCATTTGCTTTGCTCTTCTTCTTCGGACACATTTGGCATGGTGCTAGAACCTTGTTCAGAGATGTTTTTGCCGGGATTGACCCGGATTTGGATTCTCAAGTAGAATTTGGAACATTCCAAAAAGTTGGGGATCCGACTACAAGAAGACCGGCAGTCTGATACAACACTGCTTTGTTATCTTTTTGTCTCTCTTCTCTTTTTTTTTTTAGAATTTGTCATAGGGGACCAGCGCGCAGATAAAGAAAAAGCAAAAGTCATGATTCAGACCAAGATTTCTCTGGTCCCCCCCATAAAAACCATAAAAAGAAAATAAAAATAAGTAAACAGGTATGGAAGCTATAATTGTAAACCGCGATCGAATCTATGGAAGCACTGGTTTATACATTCCTCTTAGTCTCGACTCTAGGAATAATTTTTTTTCGCTATCTTTTTCGAGAACCGCCTAAAATTTCAACTAAAAGGTTGAAATGATTTTTCATTATCTCAATTGAAGTAATGAGCCTCGCAATATTAATATCGCGAGGCTCATTACTTCAACTAGTCCCCATGTTCCTCAAACGGATCTCTTAGTTGTTGAGAAGGTTGCCCAAAAGCGGTATATAAGGCGTACCCAGTAAAACTTACAAGTAAACCAGACAGAAAGACGGCTACAAGGGTTGCTGTTTCCATTCTTATATAATTTCAAGGCCCAAAAGGATCTATGATAAGATCATTTATTTACGATGGAATGGTATACAAAGTCAACAGATCTCAATGCATACAATAGGATTTATGGCTACACAAACTGTTGAGAACAGTTCTAAATCTGCTCCAAGACGAACTAATGCAGGAGTTTATTAAAACCATTGAATTCGGAATATGGTAAAGTAGCCCCTGGGTGGGGAACAACTCCTTTGATGGGTGTCGCAATGGCCCTATTTACAGTATTTCTATCTATTATTTTGGAAATTTTATAATTTCTTCCGTTTTATTGGATGGAATTTCAATGAATTAGATCTATAAGAATCGCAAAGTTTTTCTAAAAATAAATCATTTAGAACCCGGGTTTTGAGCCCATTCTATTTTATTTTGGGAGTTCAATCGCGGAATTTCTTTGTTTCTGTATTTCCGGAATATGAGTGTGTGACTTGTTCTAATCGATCCTATTGATAGTACAGAAAATGGTTCTGTCATCTTGATAGAGATGGTTCTACTTCGTCGGATATTTTTTCTAGTATCTGGGACACGAAATAGATTAAGAAATTTTTGAACTATGATTCATACTTAATCTTCAGACCTCGTATCCGGACTCCAACCCATTTTCAAAGAATTCGAATTTTAAAATCGAAACATTTTTCTTTTGGTCAAAATAGAAATAGAAGAAAAGACTTTCTTTGAATATTAAGTCAGTCTATATATTCATGGAATAAGTGATGGTCAAAAGGTTCTTACTCAGGGTATCCATTTACTTAACATAGTAGTTTTTATTGAAAAGTAGTGGTCTTTGATTGCGATTTTCGTATTATCTTACAAACAAAAAAAAAAAGCTTTCGGATTTTTTTCTTTCGTACCTTCAAAGAAGATTGGTTAAAGATTCAAAATAAAAAGTTTCAAACTTTCCATTACATATTCAATTAGTATTTGGGTGTTTTAAGAGATGTACGAAGATGAAAAGTATACGGTTCTCCAGAGGAAGTTCCACTATCTCAATAAGTTATGATTGGTTCGAAGAACGTCTCGAGATTCAGGCGATTGCGGATGATATAACTAGTAAATACGTCCCCCCACGTCAATATATTTTATTGTTTAGGTGGAATTACGCTTTACTTGTTTTTAGTACAAGTAGCTACGGGATTTGCTATGACTTTTTACTATCGTCCGACTGTTACTGAAGCTTTTGCTTCCGTTCAATACATAATGACTGAAGCTAATTTTGGTTGGTTAATCCGATCAGTTCATAGATGGTCGGCAAGTATGATGGTCCTAATGATGATCCTGCATGTATTTCGTGTGTATCTTACCGGTGGATTTAAAAAACCTCGCGAATTGACTTGGGTTACAGGTGTGGTTCTAGCTGTATTGACTGCGTCTTTTGGCGTAACTGGTTATTCCTTACCCTGGGATCAAATTGGTTATTGGGCAGTGAAAATTGTAACAGGTGTACCTGAAGCTATTCCTGTAATAGGATCCCCTTTGGTAGAATTATTGCGTGGAAGTGCTAGTGTGGGACAATCCACCTTGACTCGGTTTTATAGTTTACACACTTTTGTATTACCCCTTCTTACTGCCGTATTTATGTTAATGCACTTTCCAATGATACGGAAACAGGGTATTTCTGGTCCTTTATAGAGAAGATATTTCATCGATATTTGGAATTTGGAATCAATTATTTATCACTTGGGGAAGGAATAATAATAGTATTTCATTGCTATAAATATGGATTATTAAAAAAAAAAATAAGACATTTAAG
>JAHSUH010001707.1:0-11009 GCA_025388415.1 Cynanchum wilfordii
TCACTTTTATATTCAATTTACCACAGTAAATAATCACTTAAGCGATTATATGGGATGCTTTCAGGACTACTTCAAGCCATACAATGATTTTAAGCCAATTTGATAGAATAATTTCCACGATGACCAGAATTATATGCTTTATGCATTTTAAATTCTTTTGGAATTTTCATGTAGATATCATTGTTAATGTTTCAACTTTTTTACGTATTGGAAGACTTACAAGGTATTTAAATGTAATTGTATCAATTACAGGTGAATATGTCTCTTCATAATCAATACCTATTTTTTGAAATGAAAAAAACTTTTGCTCCTAATCATGCTTTGAACTATAGGTAAAAAACCAGCACATTTTGTGAGTGAATTCAATTTTGATTGAAACACTTCTTTCATTTTAACTAATCTTTTCTATGCTTGTACTCATCGATTGATGGTAGTTCAAGATCCTCTTCATTTGGTAAAACATCAAAGCTACATTATATTAACAAATAATTTCAATAATTAATTCAAAGTAATATATATAACTACAAAATTATAATATTTTTAATAGAATATTAATTTTTTGGTTTTTTTTTAAATAAAAAGAAAAGAAAAGGAAAAGTAATGCAAGACTATGAATATCAAAATACTTAATTTAAAAAAAATCAAAATAATTATTAAAATTAAAAATAATTATACTTCATTTTAAATATTTTAAATATTATTAAATTTTAAGTAATTCTAATCAGTTATTTTAAAATTTTACATAATATTTAATATTAATAAAAAATTTTATCCTTAAACAAGTTTATTATATTTTTTTAAAAAAGTAAATTTATATGTAATATAAATATATATTATAGTTTCATTATATATATAGTATTTGAATGTCTTTTTAATTATAATTTGTTGGCTATCAATATGAAACTACATTCCCACGAATTTATTTTTGTAAAATGGTTCTCAAACAAATAAATAACTCCCCAATCTAATAGCTGGCCAATGTGACAATTTAGGAAATGGATAAATTGTTATAACTTTTGATATTTTCTTTATTTTGGAATGTTGCCATTGGGTTTTGATATTTTCTTTATTTTGTTATTTGTTTAATTTAAACTTTTATATTTATAAAAGAGCTATAATATTTTTTGTGTTACTAAATCTTGTAACTTACTAATTATTAATGTAACTTTTTAAATAATAATTTTTATTTTTTAATTTTTTTTAAAAAATTTTGGCTCAAGTTACCTAAGAATTATTTGGGAAACAAGTTTCAAATTATAAATTTTGAATCTATAAAATATGGTGAAAATGTTCATTTATTATAAATTCTAGCCTCCTAGTGGAGATAAACAATTAGGATTAAATTTGATGTAGCCCCCTTTCTCTTGTTGTTCGTGCTCCAATTCCGAGAATCCGAGTTCTTGTAAAAAACAAAGCTAAATGAACATTGCTCTCCAAAATGCTCCTCCGATCCTTAAGTCACAAAGAATCAAAAAAGAGAGAGAAAAAAGTACAAGAGTTTTGAGAGATAGAGAGAGTTCCATTTACTTGTATTGAAGATATGTCCTTGTATTTATAGGTGTCTTTGTGTGAGAATATAGTTATTTCTATATTTCTATCATAAATATTTTAGCAATATGTTAATTTATTTTGAAGTCCTAATTTCTATATTCCTAAAATAAGTATTTTTGGAATATCTTAATTTATTTTGAGATTCTAAAATATCTTTCGAAATTCTTTATAATAATATGGAAAGTGGCATTTCTACCAAAATTCAATTGGAATGTTTGATTTTTCCGTTGAAAGTTATTTGATTGTTAACTTTTAATATTTTCTTAACTATTTGAATTTTATACTTTTTAGCTCACTTCCCTTCCATTTTATCTCTTTTGTAAATAGTATTGATAATGAATAAGAGATTAAGTAATAACCTGAATATGTTAGATTTGTAATGTTTTCACAATGTTATGCATACTGTTAATTTATATCTTAAATTTAGACTAAAAAAAAAGTTAAAATTATAGGAGAAAAATTACATATAACATTTTGATATGTAGGCAATCAAAATATATGTAGGCAATCCTTTGCCTATTTTTTCCATGTGGGACTTTGGGTTGAAATCCAACCCCAACAATCCTCCCCTCAAACCAACGACCACATACCCGTGATCCTCTCCTCCAACGAAATCCTCTTGCACCGCCGAACCACCACGGGCCCGACCTTCAACATTGTCGGAAGACTTTCGACACACAAGACACCATAATCGTTGGGCATCAACATTGAGGGGGCTTCATCCACACCGAACATGCAACCCACTTAACCTTGGGCTCGATAGCACTTGTTGGGCCCGTTTCTCATCCGGTTGGGCTGCCACCTCACCTAACTCCACATTAGTATGATATTGTCCGCTTTGGGCCTAAGCCCTCACGGTTTTGTTCTTGGAACTTTTCTAAAAAGGTCTCATACTAATGGAGTAGGTGTGATTTTACTAAGAATCATTTGAATAATTGGAGATTCAAAACTTATTTTGAAGAAAAATGAATTGGGCTCATCGTGTAATGGGCTGAACGTAAAAGAAACAAAAAGAAAACAAATAAATAAATAAAGAGAGGAGTTAAGGCCCATGGAGAAATTTCTAAAGGGTGGGTGATGAAAACAAGAAGAAGAGTTAGTGGATAGAGTTGGTGGAGAGTGACGGGAAGAATAGAGGGGAACTTAGAGAGAAATTCATAATTGGAGAATTGAGTAGGAAAATAGATTATCAATTGGAAGAAACATACATATGCAGAAGAATCTTGAAGACCCAACATGTCGATTCAAATAAAGAGAAGAACAAAGGAGATTTAAAGCAAGAATCAGAAGACATAAGGATTAAGAGATTATTTATATTGAACTCTTACTTTCTTACTTTATTATCTCTGTAAATTCTTCTCCAATTTCTAGAATGATAGATGATTTTTCTTTGGGCAATTTTGACAATATGACTATGGGCTAAGTTTTTATGTAACTAGATTGATTTGGACTTGGTATGTAAATATTTTGAAATGCTTGTTATTGAGGCTATAGTAGTTGATGTTTACTCATTCAAGTGTTTATCAAGTTAATTGTTGCTATTGATTGATCACCTTTAGTTAACAACTGAGTTAATTTCTGAATGTAAGAAGATTGGGGTTAACGAACATAACACTTGAATGATGCATGCTTGATTTCTTGTATTTCAATATTGTGGTGGTATAGACATTGATAACTCGATTTTATATCATATTTTTGAATGATATTTGTGTTCAATTTGAGTTAATTATGAAGTTAATTGGATGAAATTAGTTGAAAACGTCATATAATTATATTATTTTGGTTTCGGGAAAGTTTTGGGACTTAATTGAGAAATTGGACAAAACTAGGGGAAAAATGCAATATTTGAAAAGTCTGAACTGCCATTCGGGGACTAGGGCCCTTGAACGGCCGCACAAGCCCTTGGATGACCATTCAAAAGCCTTCTAGGGTTGCTGAACGACCATTCAAGGGGTTGAACCGCCATTCAGACGCTAGCATGCGCGATTTGCGAGACTTTCACCCAAAAAATATCCGTAATGCCCCCAAACTCTCCCCTATAAATAGAGGCATCATTCTCCACTCTTAGCAGACCAAAATTGCGTAGAACACGAGAGTTTTTGAGTGTCGGAGCTCGAGTTCTCCTACAGATCTTGTCCTTCATAGTTTTCGTTTTTATTATCAAGCTTGAACCTCGACTATAAGGAATAGCTCGGTGGTGAATTCGAGAGACATGACTATCAAAGATTTGAAGATCGTGACAAAGGATTGAGTTGCAGGATCAGCGAGGATCCGGAAGAACGAGCTACCCGTTATTGTAGTGTATTTATAACAACAACCTTTCTTTCTCCTTTTCTTTTAGTTTTTGCAATTGTTTTCCTTTTATCAGTTGCATTTTGTCTCATAGGATTATCATTATCTTATCTCTTCTATAGGAAGTTTTCAACAATTAAGGTTTTCATTATAAAATTCCCGGAAAGTATATTGTTTGAATTATCAATGTAATTTGAGTTTATCTTATGCATTCAATTTGAATCTTATTTGATGTTTATGATTTGATACCTAGGTTTCTTATCTAGTTGATTTGCATGTAATTGAATATAAATAAATTGACAGTTTTTTAAGGAAACCCGACAGTAGGAGAATTAAGGAATTGCCAAATTAGGTCTAATAACTTACAATGACCGTATTGAGGTTAGGAACCCTAATAATCTTGAGTTAGTAAATAATGCAAATCTTATGATTAAATTATTAAATTGACGACTTAACAATTAATCTAAAAATATTTAGGATTGCTTACAACGATCAGTATTGAGGTACTCATTTTAGGAAACTCATGTATGGTAGTAAGATAAATCAAACTCATAATTGTCTTAGATCCACTTAAGTTAACTTTTGAACATTGGTCAACTTAATTGATTCTCTTGAGCATAATATTGGATCCTATTTTATCAATTCATGTTAAGTTAAATTATTGTCTCTTAAACAACCCTACATGAATTAAGTTTGAGACTAATTCCCAATTTTCTAAACCTTATCATAATTGAGAGATATTAATAAGTTGTTACCGACGACCTTGGGTAAACGATATTTATAAATTTAGAATTGTGGCCTGCCGTGTTACTATCTACATGAGATAGGTACTCTGCCTTTAGTTGTGTTTGATTTTGTGACACTATTTTGTGAGTTTATTTGCTTTGATTAATATTAATTTTTACTCACTTCAAACGCACACCAAACATATATCATTACCTTGCATAGTCTATTCAATTTTGTGCTAAAATTGAATTCCAATAATTGAATTAACATAGTCATATGTGATTTGATTTGTGAAATAAAACCATGGTAATTTTTGATAACTCGATTTTATATCGTATTTTTATACATTAATTGTGTTCAATTCAAGTTAATTATGGACTTAATTGGATGGAAATTACGCAAATTCCTTCTGTTTTCGATTTCGAAGTTTCGGGGACTAAAATGCAATTGTCAGAAACTTTCGGTCTAGATCCTAAATTTTCGGTGTTTGAATGTCCCACATCGAAATTTCGCTTCTTTTCAACTCTACTTCACTCCTATAAATAGATGCACTCCCTCGGTTGTTGAGTCACACCGGAATCACTCGGAACAGGAGCGGTTCCGAGTTTCTAGCTAATAGAAATTTCGTGATAAGCTCCAATCGAGTTTTCAATTTTCATTTTTCTTTCTTCTCGAGTGTAGGGTTGAGCCTCCACCATAAGACATACCCTATAGTTTGTTGAGGGGAGTGATAGTTGAAGATCCGAAGTACAAGTCTCGGCAAGGTCCGGAGGATTAAGCCAGGCTGTGGAAGCAGTGAGAGCAACACAACAACTTTCTCTTTCCTTTTCTTTTCATTCTTGTGTTACTTTTCCTTTATATGTTATCATTTTGTGCCCTAAGATACTCTTTATTTTGATTGATTGATTAATGATTTATATATTTCCAAAAAGGATACGTTTTAATATACATTGTGAATTGCTTATTGTTTTACGCTTTCGATTTAATTCTCGTATTGAGTTTATGCTATGAAACTTAGGTTGATGCATGATACTACAATAGTTAATTGAATTGATGGTTTTTTAATGAGTCCCCACCATATGAGAATTAACAAATTACCAATTAGGACTAATAACTTGTGGCCACCATACTGAGGTTAGGAAACCTAATAATCTCGGGTTTGGAATTAATGCAAATCTTAAGATTATGTTGTTGAATTGACGCCTCAATAGCTAATCTAAAAAGGTTTAGGATTACTTGCAACCACCATATTGATGTAATCATTCTAGATAACTCGGGTATGGTAGTAAGACAATTCGAATTCACAATTACCTTAGATCTGTTTGCAAGCTACACATTCGAACATTGTTCAACTTAATTAATCATACGTACTTCATTAGAGATCTTAGTCAATTATTTTCTATTCTTGTTTTAATTATTCTTTTACTCAAAAATATCTGAATTGAATGGAAACCTAGGACTAATTCCTGAACCTTAAAGGTTGTCATAATTGGTAGAAACTAACCAGATCGTTACCAACGTTCTCGATGTTACGATATTTATAAATTTAAAATCGTGGTACTCTCGTGTTACTATCTGCATGTGATAGGTACTCTGCCTTAGTTGTGTTTGATTATGTGACACTTTTTTGAGAGATTATTTGCCTTTATTTGATATTCATTTTTACTCACTCAAAACACACACCAGATTTAAGCGCCGTTATCAGGGTCCCGATAATTATAAATTTAAAATCGTGGACTTTCTCGTGTTACTATCGTATGCGATCCCTACTCTGCCTTGGTTGTGTTTGATTTTGTGACCCTTGTTTTGTGAGATTATTTGGTTTATATAATGCTATATTTTACTCACTCAAAACACGCACTGATTTTTTTGCGCCGTTCTTTGGGGACTTGCTAAATTCATAATATTTTTTGAAATTCGCGCAAAATTTAAGAAATTTTATGATTTAATAAGTGATAACATGAAAATGTATAACATTCTTAGGGGTATTTTAGGTATTATTTTGGTATAAATTGGTTATAATTGCATAGAAATATCATTAATAGTGTTTACTTTATTACAGAAACTAGTTTGGGACTCGGGTGTATCAAAAGTACAAAAAGAAAGACCAAAGTTGCAATTTATGTACAACACGCCTTCCAACACGAGTGCAACACGCTCGTGTCGAGTATCACCAACATGGGGGGCAGCACGGTCTAAACACGGGCGCAGGAGGCGTATACCGCATAGCCAACACGGGCACGGCACTGGTGCAATTTGCCAGTGTTGAGTCAAATTTCCTAATTGTGTTTTGTAAAATTGCTATTTTACCCCTGTTTCAATTATCTATAAATATTGGGATTTTTACCATTATTTGAGGTTGGATTAGGGTTGTATTAGGGTTAGCTTGGTGATTAGATTGGTTATTATCTCACATTGTTTTAGATATTGAATATCATGTTGGGTTCTTCTTCAATTTCATATATTTTGGTATAAGATTTGGGGAATTTTCTATTAATTTGATTGAATACTTTTGATTAGATAATTCCCTAAATTGTTTTAGTGAATAAATGTTTCTAGTTAGGTTATGAAATCTCTCCTTGGTCTATGGGGTAAGAGTTTGCTTGACTTGATCAAGAGGATTTTGAGCTACTTCAATCATTCAAGCTTCAAGGAGCAAGAAGAGGATTCAAGAAGAAAGTTGAGGTGTAGAGATTGATGTTTAATTTGGGTCATATATAAATAATAAGAAATAATATAAATAATCGGATAAATAATGCTAGAAATAATGAATCTACAAGATTAAAATAGGTTTATCATTCAATAAAATATTCGATAAGTGAATGCACTTATAAGAGTAGTTTATGTCAAATAAGGTGGTAGTATTGGATTTTTAAATTTGTAAAAATACGTTTTCCCTAAGACCTTATTAAATTCTAGTGTGGAAAATATAATCAAACATTATGAATATGATTTGTGATTAAGGATCATTCAACAAAGTCACCACCAATATCCAAGAATGATAAGGTTGAATTCTAAGTCCTAGAAAGCAAAGTAAAGAACAATGTAAAGAATAAGGCAAGTAAAAAGGTTGGGAGGAATTCTTATCTAAAATATAGGTGAGATAAGAGGATACAAAATACCAAGTATGGGATAATCTTAGATCTAGTATCATAGCTCCACCAAAATCAAGTCTAAAGTAGAATCTCTTCCATACGGATCGTGGCAAGAAATTCCTAGATTAAGAACACTTGAATGTTGACCAAGATCAAATCTCCCATGATCCCTGTCGGCCATCCACAATGGAAATTAATCACATCAACTTGCACTAATCGTATATCTGGTGTCGGCCTAACAATGTGGTTTAATCCGAAACCACGATCTCACATCAAGACTTGTACTAAAGATAAAATTCAGATCCTAAAGTCATCAATGAAATTGCAATTTGATTAATAAAACCACAAATTGAATTTCAATCCAAGAGACATCAAATATCTCCAAGTAATTTGTAAGGCAAACCAACAAATCTACCTATAAGAATGTAGAAATGAGAATTCCCTAAAGTTTTTAGTTAAGCCCAATTACATAAAGAATAACAAAGGAATAATAGAAGAAAGGAAAGTGTAGAACATAGACATTAAACACCTTTTTACTTCCTCTTCAACCTTCTCTTGATTCTTTTAGCCTTTCAAAACTACAGGTCTTCAATTTGTGTGGCGTCCTTAGAATATATTTAGTAAATTTCCTTACAAATCGAAGCGGAGCTCACCAAATTGCACTCCCCAGTACTCGTACTACCTGTGGTAGAGTGATCTCTAGAAAATTGGAAGGAATTAGAAGTATAGATCTCTTTTAAGTTACTGCCCGACCTTACAATGACTTATGATTACGACGCCAATCGATCTTAATACGGCTAATCCTAATCGACCTCTATCCCCCTTTAATCAGGCTGAATATTGTAAAAATCTATGTTCCATAGATGATAAAATAGTAATTTACAAAAAATGTTCTGGGACGAGCATCATTAAGGGCGTGGCCTTGGGCATTACGGCGTAGATGAGGCGGTTAGGAGCAGCCGTAAAACGCTAGCGGGCGTAAAAATAAAAAAAAACTGGAAAAGCAAATAAACGCCGTTTTATACGTTTTCGGGCCGTACATCCTTTGCAGGGATGCAGGCGTCTGTTCATACTTCGGCGTGATCTCACTGCTGGCCGCGTGTTTTGTGGGCGTGTTATGATGCTTTCGTAAAGCTTTTTAGTACCAATTTGGGCTGAACCCTCCTTCAATTAGCTCCACAAACTTCTCAAAACGAGAAATATCACAATTAAGTGCACAATTAACATATTTATCTCAATTTACTCTAATAATCCTCAACAATTATGCACAAATACCTTCCAAACCATTACCAAATTTAGCGTTATCATAAATGCCTCACAACTTAACCTTTGCTTGTCCTCAAGCAAATCAAAAAAAGAATTTTGAACAAACAAATCTTTGAAGAGAAGTGCATAAATGTTTTCTCAAAGAATTCAAACTAACTAGTTTACTTTTCAAAGATCTCATAAACAAAGGGTGTTTAAGGAATGATTCAGTTCTAAACCTCATCAAGTGTTTTCATGTTTAAGTCAAGAAAAATCAAATTTGAACAAATCATTTTCAACTTAAATACAAGAAATGATCATAAAAGCATCCAAAGTGAAGTGTGCTGCTCTATCTCAATTAGTGATCCAAATAGCAAATTTTCTCCAAAGCAAATTACTCAAATAGTGATTTCAGGTGATAAAAAACTTCAACAACGAGAAATAATCGCCAATCAAATCTCAAGAAACAAGCCACTTATTCAAAAGTAAATTTTTTATTCAATTTATTCTCTTTTATTCAAGGTTTTTATTGTTTGCTTAACAATATCAACTTTAACTACCCTTGGCGAGTTTTCCACTCCATTGACTCCCAGATCAGGGACCTTAGGGCACGAGCGTTCAATTCCCATAAGAAGTGGTGCTCGAGTAGCAAAGGATACATGCAAAATAACCTTTTATTCAACAATTTATTCAACGAAAATTAAAAGTGTGGCAAAGTCTCTCAAAGAATTTTCAAGTGAAAACTCAAGTAATTTCCATTCCCAAAGACTTAATACTATTCAAATAAATGTCAAAAAACAGTACAGCCTTAGCGGAATAACCAACCTTGATAGGCATGTCAAGAATGTTGCTGAGTTTTCATATAATCATTTGTCGTGTCAAGTAGCAACAAAATGAACTAAATCAAATCTCAAGAGATGCAACAATCAACAACCGAAATCTGAATCATTAAGAAAAATCAAAATTCCCAAAAAAGTTCACAAAATAATCTTGGCAAGTAAACTAATCATTTTGAAAATTTGAAAAATTAAGCAATTTTTGAACGAATGAGCTAATTACCTAAAGTGGCGTCAACTAGAGCCAGATTAGCTTTTTCAGCAACAATAGAAGTGAACCCAATATTTCAAGTTTCAGCTGTTTATAAAGATATAAATGATCATGTTCATCTTTATTCACAATAAATAAATAAACCACATGCTATAGCTGGGAGGCTTCAATTAACTATCTTCAACTTAAATCTTTCTTCTCTGTTAAAAAAAAAAAAAAATGTTTAAAGAGGAGAAGTAAAATGGCGAAATCTTAGAAAGAGAGAAATCATGCTTATAATACACTATTTTAGCTGAAAGCACTGTTATACTGGAAAAGAAAAACAACAGCACAAAGTGGTACTTTGGTGACATATTGTTCTCACTGACTTTGCTTCGACAATATCTTTGAGTTATCTCAACCTGGGGATCACTTAAAAGGCTCGACGGCAGTGAACAAATTAGCATAAACTAAACGAATATATCCCACATGGAAATTGCATACCTCTTCAATCATTATTGAGGTGGCTTTAGGTGAGTCCCGAAATCTGGCGCGCCGGATTTTATTGTCTTTTTCATAAACATTTTCAGAATCAGGCAAGCTGTTTTTTCCTGGCAAAGAAGATTGAGGGGGAGAAAGAAATCCCTGAAAATCAAGAAAAACCAAGGCGGTAGATTCCACCAATGATTGAAGAGGTATGCCTCCATGATATATCTATTCGTTTGGTTTATACTAATTTGGTCATGTTGGAACAGGTTCTCATCCTAGATTGAGATAATTAAAGGAGATGTTATCGAAGCAAAGTCGAGAACAATATGTCAGGAAGGTATCATTTTGTGCTGTTTCTTTTCCAGTATGCATTAGAATTGGCTTATTAAAATAGTATTATAAGCATGATTTCTTCCTTTCTATGATTTTTCCATTACCCCCTCTTTAGCATTTTTTTTTTTTTTTTTTTAACAGAGAAGAAAGATTTTAAAGTTGAGAGATAGTTAGCTGGTTCTCCGACAGCATGGTTTTATTTTATTTATTGTAGAATAAAGATGAACATGACTATTGCTATCTTTTATAACA
>JAHSUH010001708.1:0-10962 GCA_025388415.1 Cynanchum wilfordii
CTCGTATACACAAAAGAATCTGGACAGAGCATCAATACGGGTGTAGCCCCTTCCGCACTACGGGCGTAGTGAAGCAGTTAAGGGCAACGGGCGTAAAATTCAGTAGCATCAACACGGGCGTGTTGATGGCCGTGTTGATGGCCGTATTCACCGCTGAACCCGTGTTTCCGGGCGTGTTCGGCGTTGAACATGTGTTCTTGGGCGTGTTTATGCGCTGCGTAGAAGACCTTCTAGGGGCGTAGCATACTTCCAGAAATTGCATATTTAGTCCTCGAACTTCACTCTTTTGATCACAATTAAGTGCACAATTATCATATTTATCTCAATTTACTCTAATAAACCTAAACAATTATGCACAATTACCCTTCCAAAACATTATCAAATTTAGCGTTATCAAGGTTTATTGTATTAAATTGAGATAAATTGATTGATTATGGGTTTAATTGTGAATTTTACATTTTAGGTGACTTCCGAGGTAAATTGGCTGAAAAAGATAAATTCCGGGGTAAAAGTGCAACATTCTGGAAGTATGCTACGCCCTTGGAAGACTCTTACTACGCCTATAGAAGGTTATATACGCCCTTAGAAAATAACCACCTACAACAGAGGCAATTTCTGCCCAACAACAGGTTCAACACGGTCATCAACACGAGCACCAACACGCCCGTGTCGCGCATGATCAACACGGGTGCAAGCACACGCGTCGCGTGTCATCAACACGGGTGCAACACGCCCGTGTTGAGCAAAATTTCCAGATTCCTTGGTGTAAAATGACGATTTTACCCCTGTTTGTTATCTATAAATTATAAGATTTTTACCATTATTTACAGGGTTGGATTAGGCTTTCAATTGCTACTCCGCCATTTTAATTGTAAAGGTTTGGTAGAACTTAGAGAGAAATTTATAATTTGATTTTCCAATTTTCTTAGAGATTACTCTCTACTTGTTGTAGTATTGAGTATCTTGGGATTTATTAGGTAGGTTTACCTCCTCGGTAAGGAAATCTACTGAATCTATTCTAGGGTATTTGGATTACACAAATTGAACATTCGAGTTGAAGAAGCAAAGAAGAATCAAGAGAAGGAGTTGAAGAGGAAGAAGGTTTAATGTCTATGTTTCACTTTCTCCTTTTCTTCTATTATTCCTTGTTATTCTTTGTAATTAGTTAACCAACCTTAGGAACTCTCATTTCTACATTTCTTATAGGTAGATTTGGTTGGTTTTATTTTACAATTTTCTTGAGATATTGTGATATTCTTGGATTGAATGATTGTGGTTTTATTAATTTGAATTGAAATTTCATTGATGCCTTTAGATCTGAATTTTATCTTTAGTATAAGCTTTGATTTGAGATTGTGGTTCCGGATTAACACTAATTGTTAGGTCGGACCTTGGATATACGATTAGTGCCAAGTTAATGTGATTAGTTTACTATTGATGGACCGGACCTTGGATGATTTATAGGAAATCTAGTTGTGTTAACATTCAAGTGTTCTTAATCTAGGAATTTCTTGCCACGATCCGTATGGAGGAAATTCTACTTTAGACTTGAATTTGGTGGAACTATGATACTAGATCCAAGATTATCCTATTCTTGGTATTTTGTATCCTCTTATCTCACCTATATTTTACTAAGAATTCCTTCCAACCTTTCTACTTGCATTATTCTTTACATTGTTCATTTACTTTGCTTTCTAGAAATTTAGAATTCAATCCTATCATTCTTGATAAAGGTTGGATTACTTGATGATTGATTCATACTTCCAAATCATATTCATAATTGATTTAATTATATTTTCCACACTAAAAATTAATAGACGTCTTGGGGAAAACGATTTTATAAATATTAAAATCTGAATACTACCTTTATTTACTAAACTATTTCGATAGGTTCTCTGCATAGTTGAGTTTATTATCTTAGTGACAATCCTATTTTAATCTTGAGAATCTTATTATTTTATTTTTTTTGTTATTTATATTATTTTTATATATAAATATAACATCAAACAACAAAAAACAAAAAAAAAAAAAAAAAAAAAAAAAAAAAAAAAAAAAAAAAAAAAAAAAAAAAAAAAAAAAAAAAAAAAAAATAAAAAAAACTTAATTGTGATATTTCTGTTTTCGGGGAAGTTTGTGGAGTCAATTGATCAAAAGAGCGAAGTTCAGGGACTAAATATGCAATTTCCGGAAAGATTTACACATCCACCAGGAACACGTCCGCACCCACGAACACGCCCATAAAGAAGGATGAACACGCCTGCCAAGCCACCGAACACGTGCCCGGGCCCAAGGAACACGGCCGCGCACGTAGGGAAAACGCGGCCGGAGTCAACACGCGCTCGGTGATGAAACCGTCACCGAGCCCGTGTTACGTATACCACCGAGCCCGTGTTTGGCTCTGTTCCGAGATTTTAGAGATTTTTGTGTAAAATTCCTATTTTACCCCTCGTTTTGGTTATCTATAAATATTGGGATTTTTACCATTAATTGAGGTTGGATAGAGGTTTAATTAGGCTTAATTGCTAAGTAATTTTAGAGGTTTGGTAGAACTTAGAGAGAGATCTATACTTTGATTTTCCAATTTTCTTAGAGATTACTCTCTACTTGTTGTAGTATTGAGTATCTTGGGATTAATTTGGTGGGTTTGCCTCGATCCGTAAGGAGATCTGCTGAATATATTCTAGGGTATTTGGGCTACACAAATTGAAGATCCAAGTTGAAGAAGCAAAGAAGAATCAAGAGAAGGAGTTGAAGAGGAAGAAGGTTTAATGTCTATGTTTCACTTTCCCCTTTTCTTCTATTATTCCTTGTTATTCTTTGTAATTAGTTAACCAACCTTAGGAATTCTCATTTCTACATTTCTTATAGGTAGATTTGGTTGGTTTTATTTTACAAATTACTTGAGATATTGTGATGTTCTTGGAAGGAATGATTGTGGTTTTATTAATTCGAATTGCAATTTCATTGATGACTTTAGATCTGAATTTTATCTTTAGTACAAGTTTTGATTTGAGATTGTGGTTTCGGATTAACACTAATTGTTAGGCCGGAACCGGGATATACGATTAGTGCCAAGTTGATGTGATTAGTTTCCTATTGATGGACCGGAACTAGGATGATTGATGGGAGATTTGATCTTGTCAACATTCAAGTGTTCTTAATCTAGGAATTTCTTGCCACGAACCGTATGGAAGAGATTCTACTTTAGACTTGATTTTGGTGGAGCTATGATACTAGATCCAAGATTATCCTATACTTGGTATTTTGTATCCTCTTATCTCACCTATATTTTACAAAGAATTCCTCCCAACCTTTTTACTTGCTTTATTCCTTACTTTGTTCATTTACTTTGCTTTCTAGGATTTAGAATTCAATCTTATCATTCTTGATATTGGTTGATTTACTTGTTGAATGATCCTTATTCACAAATCATATTCATAATTAGTTCGATTATATTTTCCACACTAGAATTTAATAGAAGTCTTAGGGAAAAACGATTTTTATAAATTTAAAATCCGAATATCACCTTATTTACTAAACTATTTCGATAGGTGCTCTGCCTAATTGAGTTATTTTATTAGTGACAAACCTATTTTAATATTGAAGATTATTATTATTTTTTAGTATTTTTTATTCGATTATTTATATTATTTATATTATTATTTTATAACTCAAAATAACACATCGATTTTTTGGCGCCGTTGCCTGGGAAGCCTATTAATTTTCGTGATGTTTTTCCTCTAAGTTCGTTGTAATTTTTGGGAAAAATTTTCATCAACGGTGTGATATTTATAACGAATTAATTTTGATATGATTTGTTTTATGATATCATTCTCAAGTAACTTTTACTTTTCTTGTCTAATTCTTAGAATATCTTTTATCTCTTTGATAGATCTTGGATATTTGCTTTTGATCGATTTTAATTCATTTAGTTTAGATGTTTCGTTTTCATTTGTTTCTTATTCTTAGTTGGTAGTTTAATTTTGATTCTTTGATTCTTCCTTTTCCTACTTTAGTAGTTTTCTTTTGTTACTTGTATTTTGTTTCTTTTGTTTTCATATTGATTTGTTTTTCTTAGAATTTCTTTTGCTTAGATTATAGATTTTTGGATTTAGATCTTAGGTTAGATGATTTAGTAACATGATTTTTAGGTTTAGTTAGTGTTTTGGTTAGTTTAGATCCCTTATGTAAACTTTTACTTAGAGATTTTGGTTAGATATAGCTTAGATATTTTGGATTTAGGTTAACTTTAGTTGATTTAGATTAGATAGCTTAGTTAGTTTAGTGCTTTAGATTAGGTTAACTTTTGATTCTATAGATTTTTATCCTTTAGAATAACTTAGATTTTTAGGTTTAACATCTTAGTTTGATCTTTAGTTTAGAATTTTAGATCTAATTGTTTTTCCTACTTTCTAACTTGACTTAGTTTGTTCTAATCTCTTCTAACTTGATCTAACTAGATTCTTAGGTATGGTTAGTATAGGATCTAACTAGTCTTCTAACTTGACTCTTTCTTTGATTGATTCATATTTCATGTTCTTAAATGTATTTTCATGCTTTCATTTTATGATTTTTGGTAGTTGTTATAGATATTATCTTGATTTTTAGGTATTATGCTAGAGTAGTTTAGTTTACTTCTCTTCTTAATCTTAGTTTCATTACTTGTCATTTACTTGTTTTGCATTTTCATTAGTTGTTTTACATTTCTTAGTTAGTTTTGCATGATCTTGTCATTTTATCTTCATTTCTTCACTTTCTTTAAGTACTTTCTAGTTTAGTTAGTATTCTAATAATATCTTCAATTCATGAAGAATATTATCTAGATACTTACTTTTGTTAGGTATTGATGTTACATGTTTTTTCTTATTTTATATCTTTTATATGTTAGCCTTAATTTGTATTTGATATAAGTTTTGGTATGGCTTCTTTTTAATTTCTTCTTTTGAAATTTTTGCCAGATTTTGCATGTAGTAGATTTTTCAATAAATGGTCACCATTGATTTTTATAGATTTGCATCTTTAGGAATTTATCTAGTAATCTTTGAATTCTTTAGATAATATTATAGTATAGTTCTTTCTATTGAATAAGTAAGCATTCTTAGAAAGTAATTCTAAAAAATGCTAGTTTAGTGACCAACATTTCATTCCAGTAATTTTATTCCAATTCAATCTTCAATTCGTAGATTATTATTCCAGTAGCTTTGGTTGATTTGCATGATGTGCTTTTCTTTGCATGTTATTATGTAGACTTGAATGAATTTGCATGCTTTGTTTTACTCTTGCATGAAATATAGATAACGTATATATTTTCTTTTCGTATGCATGATGTTTATGTTTTCAATAGTATATTTATTTATGTATATTTTGCAACGTGTAGTTTCCAGTAGGTAGTGCTTATTCTTTGTTCTTTTTGATTTTGCATAGCATTTAGTACATATAGATACATTAGATGTATATCTCATCTCTTTACTGTATCTAATGTTCAATGTATAGATATAGATATTGTATGCATAATGCATTTCAAAATCTTTTCCAGTTTATTCTTTATTTAAATACTTGATGATTCTGTTTGCACTTCATTTTTCCATTAGATTAGTGTATGTTTTTTTTTGTAAATTCATTTTACATGATATTGTAATTAATGGTATATAGATTTATTAGTTGATATAATTGCATTTCTTTTTGTTCTTCATGTAATAATAGCATTTAGTTTGTATGTATATATTTCATTTCTTTCATATAGTCAATTTACATGTTCAAATTAGAAATTCAAATGCATGAACATTTTTGTTCTATTTTCCAGTAGCTAGATGTTTTTGTATACCTTTTGTACACTGCATTTTCAGTAAAATTATTTGTGGGCAGTCCAGTAACATTTGGTTTGCACTGCTGCTGAAATTTTTAATCCAGAAATTTGGGGTATGCTTGATTTTGTTCAGTTTTTGCTGAAATTTTGGGCAGTACAGTGGCTGAATTTTTACACCACTGCTGCCTTGTTTTTAATTCAGTAGTTTCTGGTGTGTTTTGTTCTGTTTTTGCATGAGTTGAAGTTAGTTCGTATATTTATCATATGCATGGAATTGAATTAGGCAGTATACTGTACATGGATTTTTTTTTGTGCATGTTTCGTTTTCGCATTAGGACAATTGCATGACTTGCACGGTTTTATTGTAATGTACATTTACATGGCTATGCATGATATTTTCTGTTTGTACTACATTTTCCAGTAGGTTAGTTCATGGCTGTTTTGTAATTTCTTTTTGCATAGTTTTGCATGAATTGTTTGTAGATGCATTAGTTTGTCTTCCTTGGTAGTTTAGTTTGCATTTAGTTTTCTAAAGTTCCATGGCAGTAACATTAGTGTTTAGGATTGCATTTGTATTGCAAATTTCGTCCAGCAGTCCTTCTTGCATGCAGTATACTAGATTAGTTGATATATATATAATATATTTCAATTTCCAGTAGGTAGAATGTTGTTCTTTGTTTTCTTTGTTTATGCATGGTTTCTTTATAATTTCATTCTACATGGCATTGTAAATAATGGTATATAGATTTGTTAGTTGTTTGTAATTGCATTTCTTTTTGTTCTTCATGAATAGCATGTAGTCTATATGTGTATGTATCACTTCTTTCTTATGGTCAAATTAGAAAATTCAAATGCATGAGCATTTTTGTTCTATTTTCCAGCAGCTTGATGAATTACTTTTATACACTGTTTTTGATGAAATTTTTGTGCAGTCCAGTAGCATTTTGTATGCCTCATTGCTGCTGAATTTTAAATCCAGCAGTTGTTACATGTTTTGTTTTGTTTTTGTGCAAAATTTCAGAGAGTTTTCTTCAATGTTTTTGATGAAAGTGCCCAGAAATTTGTGAGTTGCAATTTGTTTTGGTCATTCTGAAAATTCCAGCATGCATTTTCCTCTGTTTTACAGAGAAATCCAGTAGCTATAAAGGTTAATTCCTCTGTTTTATTCAAAATTCCAGTAGCTAATTATTGTATATCTCTGTATTTTCCTCTGTTTTGCATAATTCCAGAACTGAAATTTTATTTTCCCCTGCACTCTCCCCTGTTCTTTCCACCCGAGAGCATGCATATTTTTCTTTTCATTTTATTTCTTCAAATTTTCGTTCAGATTCCTTTTGCATTCCATTTCTTTTCCTTTTCTATTAAATTTTGCATGCTTATTAAATCTTTTCATTTCCTTCTCCATTTTTATTTCTTTCAATCTTCTTTCAATTTTATACATTTCATTCCATACTTAATTATCATTCTTTTATTCTTTCATTCTTTTTCTTCTTTCTTTCATTCAATTAATTTAATTCATTTTCTTTTCCTTATTTTTTATTAGATTAACATTATTTAATAATCTTATTTCCTTTTATCCTTACTAATCTCTCTTTTCTTGTTTTGTAGGTATTGAGATTTCCTTCTTTAATTTTTCTTGTTTTTGTGTTTTCCTCTAGATCGTTTGTAGTAGGACATTTTTAATTTTGTAATTTCTTTCTTTCTTTGTTTTGTTCTATTCTATTTTTTCTTGATTGTTTGTTGAAGGTAAAACAGGAATAAATAGGCTTCGCTACAAAACCTGGAAATGCAAGTGGGACATTTGTCCAGGCAATTTTCAGAACGAGCAAAAATGATTACTCCCTAACAGCACCGAACAAAATTCCATCGAAAAAATCAAAAGATGAGGTTGTTAGGGAGGACAAAGCGAGCCTTATAAAGTCATTGAAGAAGGAAGAAATTCCTAAGAAAGGAACAGAATAAGTTCCAAGCATGCTTGCTCGGAACCAAGATTTGGCTTTCTTCCCTTTCCTTTTACCGCTTTTATCGAGTCATACTTGGTTTTTGGCGTTCAATTTTTGTCTAAATCGCTTTCTTAGTCCCGGATGTTCCGGATAGGGTTTATTTGTTTTATTTATTTGCTTTTTAGTTGATTTTATTTGTTTTTACTCGGCATGTACTATTTGATTTATTTAGGATTTTTATGATTATCTTTTGTGTTCATAGTTGACTTTCCCGTTTTAAATAAAATTTTCTTGTTTTTATATTATTTTTCTCGTTTTTCACACTTATTCCCGTTTTGTATTTATAGTTTTCTCGCACTTATCTATTTTTCAAAATAAGTTGTGGGGTATTAGTTTTTACACCGAGGACAGTGCAATTTTCAAGTTGTGGGGTAGGTGTGTATGCTCGTTTTATCTCAATTTGCAAATATTTTCAAAAAAATTGCTTAATTTTTCAAATTTTTCAAAATGATTAGTTTACTTGAAAAGATTATTTTGTGAACTTTGTTTTGGAATTTGATTTGCTTAGCCGATGATAGATATCGGTTGTTGATTGTTGAAAGTCTCGAGATTTGATTTAGTTCATTTTGTTGATACTTGGTACGAGCATGATTATAGGAAATTCCTGAAACTCGTTTTGACACAGCTAATTTGGTTGGTTGTTCTGATTAGTGGACTACTTTTGGACAGTTTATTTGAATAGTATTAAGTCTTTTGGGAATGAAAATGACTTGAATTTTCACTTGAAAAATTCTTTGAGAGACTTGCCACACTTTTAATTTTCATTGAATAAATTGTTGAATAAAAGGTTGTTTTGCATGTATCCTTTGCTACTTGAGCACCACTTCTTATGGGAATTGAATGCCCGGTGCCCTAAGGTCCTCGGGATCTGGGAGTCATCGGAGTGGAACTCGTTACAAGGGTAGTTAAAGTTGATATTGTTAAGCAAACAATAAAAACCTTGAATAAAAGAGAATAAATTGAATAAAAAATTTACTTTTGAATAAGTGGCTTGTTTCTTGAGATTTGATTGTGATTATGTCTCGTTGTTGAAGTTTTTGATCGACCGAACCACTATTTGAGTAATTTTCTTTGAAAGGAAATTTGCTATTTGGATCACTAATTGAGATAGAGCACACACTGCACTCGGGATGATTTTATGATCGTTTTTCGTATTTAAGTTGAAAATGATTTGTTCAATTTTATATTTCTTGATTTAAACATGAAAACACTTGATGAGGCATAGAAGTGAATCATTCCTTAACACTTTGTTTATGAGATCTTTGAAAAGTAAACTAGTTAGTTTGAATTCTTTGAGAAAACATTTATGCACTTCTCTTCAAAGATTTGTTTGTTCAAAATTCCTTCTTTGATTTGCTTGAGGACAAGCAAAGGTTTAGTTGTGGGGTATTATGATAACGCTAAATTTGGTAATGTTTTGGAAGGGTATTTTTGCATAATTGTTGAGGATTATTAGAGTAAATTGAGATAAATATGTTAATTGTGCACTTAATTGTGATAATTCGTTTTCGGGAAGTTTGTGGAGTCAATTGATCAAAAGAGCGAAGTTTAGGGACTAAATATGCAATTTCTGGAAAGATTTACACAACCAGCCCAGGAACACGCCCTCAGTCCAAGAACACGGCCTTCCAAGCCATTGAACACGCCCTTCCAAGCCATTAAACACGTGCTCGGTTCATGAACACGCCCAGCGAAGACGGAACCACGCACGAAGAACACGCGCTCGATGATGAACCCGCCACCGAGCCCGTGTTGCGTATAACACTGAGCCCGTGTTGGTGCCCTGTTCCGAGATTTTAGAGATTTTTGTGTAAAATTACTATTTTACCCCTGTTTTGGTTATCTATAAATATTGGGATTTTTACCATTATTTAAGGTTGGATTAGGTGGGATCAAGGCTGTATTAGGGTTAGCTTAGTGGTTATTTTTGTTAGTTTTTCACATTGTTCTTAGATATTGAATATCATATTGGGTTCTTCTTCAATTTCATATATTTTTGGTAGAGACTTTGGGGAATTTCTATTACTTTGATTGAATAACTTTGATTAGATAATTCCCTAGGTTGTTTTAGTGAATAAATGTTTCTAGTTAGGTTATGAAATCTCTCCTTGGTCTATGAGGTAGAGTTTTGTGAGTTGATCAAGAGGATTTTGAGCTACTTCAACCATTCAAGCTTCAAGGAGCAAGAAGAGGATTCAAGAAGAAAGTTGAGGTGTAGAGATCTTTCCGGATTCAATTGACAACTGGTTTTGGAATTATTTTCTTACCTTCTTCAAGTATTTTTGTTGATAATTCTTGTAATCTAGTTTACCAACCTAATAGGAACTCTCTTCTCCTACATTTCTTTAGAGTAGAAGTGGTTGGTTTCATGTTATACTTTCACTATGAGATTGATCTATTGTGAGTTGATTGTTATGATTTCATTAACTTGAATTGCAATTTCAATTATGGCTTTGATTTGATTGTTTATCTTGAGTTGAGCCCTAATTCGATCTTGTGGTTCGGGTTAACACTAATGGTTAAGCCGGACCTTGGATATACGATTAGTGCTAGGTTAGTTGGATTGTCTTCCTATTGATGTACCGGACCTTGGATGATTAGTAGGGATTTGATCTTACTAATATATTCGAGTTGTTCTTCACGTATGAATTTCTTTCAACGACACGTATTGAGGAAGTTCATCTTTAGACTCGGATTTGGTGAAATTGTAATAGTTGAATCATGATACTTGATTTTGTTGTGAAGTGTATCCTCCACTCTCTCTAATGTGTTTAGTGAGTTCTTCACATATTCAATATTATCTCATCCATGATTTTACTTTACTTGCTTTTAACTTGCTTTCTAGATTTAGAAATCAATCTTATCATTCTTGATATTGGTTGGTTTACTTGTTGAATGATCCTTATTCACAAATCATATTCATAATTAGTTTGATTATATTTTCCACACTAGAATTTAATAGAAGTCTTGGGGAAAACGATTTTTATAAATTTAAAATCCGAATATCACCTTATTTACTAAAGTATTTCGATAGGTGCTCTGCCTAATTGAGTTATTTTATTAAGTGACAAACCTATTTTAATCATAGAGATTCTTATTATTTTTAGTATTATTTATTCGTTTATTTTTATTATTTATATATGACATAATCAA
>JAHSUH010001709.1:0-60248 GCA_025388415.1 Cynanchum wilfordii
TTTTAGGCTATAAAGTGCCTTTTCCAACCTACAAACTTTAGTCCCAAACTTGTGTTCAAAACTTGGTGGTGGAAAGAATCTACGATTCTTCTTCCGATCTTCCGTTCAAAAAGCGTTCTTCACTTGAATTGGCTTAGAGTCCAGTAACATGGTTTTATATCATGTTTTAAGCATTAATTGTGTTTAATTCAAGTTAATTGTGGGGTTAATTGGATGAAATTAGTTTAATATAGCATCTAATTACATTATTTTGGTTTGGGGAAAGTTTAATGGACTAAATTGAATTTGACAAAACTAAGGGCAAAAATACGAATTTTGAATGATGCGAGCGACCATTCAATGATGTTGAACAACTATTAAGGGATTAGGGCTCTGAATGATTTGTTCAAAAGCCTTTAGGGTTTACGAGGTGCCGTTATCCTTATACGAACGGCTATTCGGGTGGGTGCCGGCATGCGTGAATATCAAGATTTTCACCCAAAAAGATGTCCAAAATGCCCCTAAACTCACCTTACTATATAGAGGCATCATTTGCAAGTTTTTTGTAGATCGGAATCACTCGAACCAAAGAGAACATGAGCCCCAACGCTAGATTTTAGTAGATTTCTCGTAGTTTTTAGGTTTTCTTTCTTCTTTAATATAAGGTTTGAACCTCGACCGTAAGGAATAACTCTATAGTTTAGTTGAGAGGAGGGATCTCTAAAGAAGCGTGAGCGAGACAAGGCTCGATGTACATGATTCGTCGAGATTTGGAGAATTAAGCCATCCCGTTGAAGCAGTGACAACAAAACGACAACTTTCTCTCTCCTTTTCTTTACATTCTTGTGTTACTTTTCCTTTACTGTTATGATTCTATCTCCCAAGATTCTCTTTATAAGATTGAATAATTAATGATTTATACATTTTTGGAAAGGATACGTTTTAATATCCATTGTGAATTGCTTATTTTCTTACACTTTCAATTTGATTCTCGGATTGAGTTTATGCTATGAAACTTAGGTTGATGCATGATACTATGATATATGATAACGCTAAATTTGGTAATGTTTTTGAAGGGTATTTGTGCATAATTGTTGAGGATTATTAGAGTAAATTGAGATAAATATATTAATTGTGCATTTGATTGTGATATTTTATGTTTTCGGGAAGTTTGTGGAGCTAATTGATCAAAGGAGTGAAGTTTAGGGACTAAATATGCAATTTCTAGAAAGATGTACAAAAACAGCCCATGAACACGCGCTCAGCAGGATGAACACGCGCTCGGCATCATGAACACGCGCTCAACATCATGAACACGCCCATCCAGCAGCATGAACACGGGCGTGTTTATTTTGCATTTTTTTTATTTTTTTATTTTTACGCCCGTTGCCCTTTTTACGCTCGTTGCCCTAACCGCCTCATTACGCCCGTAATGCACAAGGGGCCACGCCCGTAATGATGCTCTGTCCAGAATTTTTTTTTGTAAAAATTACTATTTTACCCTTGTTTTGGTTATCTATAAATATTGGGATTTTTACCATTATTTGAGGTTAGATAGAGGTTGGATTAGGTGGGATTAGGGTTGTATTATTTTGGCTTGAGGATCGGATTATATTTCACATTGTTCTTAGATATTGAACATCCTATTGGGTTTTTCTTCAATTTCATATATTTTTGGTATAGAATTTGGGGAATTTCTATTACTTTGATTGAATAACTTTGATTAGATAATTCCCTAGGTTGTTTTAGTGAATAGATGTTTCTAGTTAGGTTATGAAATCTCTCCTTGGTCTATGAGGTAGAGTTTTGTGACTTGATCAAGAGGATTTTGAGCTACTTCAACCATTCAAGCTTCAAGGAGCAAGAAGAGGATTCAAGAAGAAAGTTGAGGTGTAGAGATCTTTCCGGATTCAATTGACAACTGGTTTTGGAATTATTTTCTTACCTTCTTCAAGTATTTTTGTTGATAATTCTTGTAATCTAGTTTACCAACCTAATAGGAACTCTCTTCTCCTACATTTCTTTAGGGTAGAAGTGGTTGGTTTCATGTTATACTTTCACTATGAGATTGATCTATTGTGAGTTGATTGTTATGATTTCATTAATTTGAATTGCAATTTCAATTATGGCTTTGATTTGATTGTTTATCTTGAGTTGAGCCCTAATTCGATCTTGTGGTTCGGGTTAACACTAATTGTTAAGCCGGACCTTGGATATACGATTAGTGCTAGGTTAGTTGGATTGTCTTCCTATTGATGTACCGGACCTTGGATGATTAGTAGGGATTTGATCTTACTAATATATTCGAGTTGTTCTTCACATATGAATTTCTTTCAACGACACGTATTGAGGAAGTTCATCTTTAGACTCGGATTCGGTGAAATTGTAATAGTTGAATCATGATACTTGATTTTGTTATGAAGTGTATCCTCCACTCTCTCTAATGTGTTTAGTGAGTTCTTCAAATATTCAATATTCTCTCATCCATGATTTTACTTTACTTGCTTTAAATTTGCTTTCTAGGATTTAGAAATCAATCTTATCATTCTTGATATTGGTTGGTTTACTTGTTGAATGATCCTTAATCACAAATCATATTCATAATTAGTTTGATTATATTTTCCACACTAGAATTTAATAGAAGTCTTAGGGAAAAACGATTTTTATAAATTTAAAATCCGAATATCACCTTATTTACTAAACTATTTCGATAGGTGCTCTGCCTAATTGAGTTATTTTATTAAGTGACAATCCTATTTTAATCATAGAGATTCTTATTATTTTTAATATTATTTATTCAATTATTTATATTATTTTTATTATTTATATATAACTCAAAATAACACATCAATATATAATGAAATTGACGATTGGTTAATGAATCCCGACCGTAGGAGATTTAACAAGCTGCTAGATTAGGACTAATAACTTACAACGATCGTACTGAGGTTAGCCGTTCTAATAATCTTAGGTTTGGAATTAATGCAAATCTTAAAGTTATGTTATTAAATTGACGCCTTAATAACTAATCTAAAAAGGTTTAGGATTACTTACAACGATCAATATTGAAGTAATCACTCTAAATAACCCATGTATGGCAGTAAGATAATTCAAATTCATAATTGCCTTAGATCCGTTTGCAAACTGCACTTTCAAACATTGTTCACCTTAATTAATTCATACACGCTTCATTAGAGATCTTAATTAATAGTTTTCCATTCTTATTTTAAACCTTCATTAAACAGCAAACTGAATTGAATGAAAATCTAGGACTAGTTCCTCAAACTTCAAAGTTTGTCATAATTGGTAGAAACTAACCAGCCGTCACCAACGTTCCCAAGGATACGATATTTATAAATTTAAAATCGTGATGCTCCCGTGTTACTATCTACATGTGATAGACACTCGGCCTTAGTTGTATTTGATTTCATTACACTATTTTGTGAGTTTATTTACTTTATATGATACTATTTTCTACTTACTCCAAACGCACACGAGAGGCCAGTCTAAAATAGTTGCAATAGACCACAAAATTCGAACAGGGTTAAGTTTAGCTACGGGAGCAAAGGCCTCGGTATAGTCAATGCCATAGGTTTGTGTAAACCCATTGGCCACCAATCGAGCTTTACATCTCTCTAGATTTCCATCACCATTAAACTTGGGAGTAAAAAAAACCTACAACCTATTGTTAGAGTATCCTTAGGAAGATCCGATAACTCAATTTTATATCATGTTTTCGTACAATATCTGTGTTCAATTCGAGTTGATTACGATGTTAATTGGAAAAAAAAAATTAGTTGGAAATACCATATAATTACGATATTTTGATTTCAGGAAAGGTTCGGGGACTAAATTGCAAAATTGGACAAAATTAGGGGCAAAATGGTAATTTTTGGAAATTTGCACGACCATGCATGCACTTTGTGCCGCGATCGTCTCTGACGGCCGGCCCAAGAGATGAAAAGTTTACTCGGGACGGCCGTGCACTTATGTTGGACGGCCGTTCATTGTCCCAGATCTGAAAATCATATGATTTTCACCAAAAAAATGTCCAGAACGCCCCCATACTCACCCCTATAAATAGAAGTGTCATTCTCAACTCTTGGCAGATCAGAATTGCAGAGAACACATGAGTTTCGAGTGTTAGAACTCGAGTACTCTAGCAGATCTCAGCTTTTCATAGTCTTCATTTTTATTCTCGAGCTTGAGCCTCAACCATAAGGGATAGCTCCGAGGAATCTTCGAGAGGCATGATTGTCGAGGATCTGAAGATCACGACAAAGGATCGAGTTAGCTTTCGAATATAGGTCAACTTAATTGATTCTTGAAAGCATAATTTGAATCCTATTTCTCAATTCATGTTAGTTAAATTACTTCTCTCTTTTGAAATAACTTCTACATGAATTATTAATATGAGACTAATTCCTAATTCCCTCATATTTTCATGAATGATAAATTCTAATAAGTTGTTACCGACGACCCTGAGAAAATGATATTTATATAAATGTAGAATAGTTGTACTATCGTGTTACTATCTGCATGCGATAGGTACTCTGCCTTAGTTGTGTTTGATTTTGTGACACTTGTTTGTGAGTCTATTTGCTTTGATTTTTATGATTATTTTTACTCACTCCAAACACACACCAAGATCTTCAAGTCTCCAAGTCTGATTTTTCTCTAGAGCACTCATCTCTTCATGAACAACCTTCTTCCACTCCGAAACATGTAGAGCTTCCTGTATGTTATTTGGAATCTAAACACTTGAAACATTGGTTGTGAAAGTGATAAAGGAAGATGAGAGTTTTGAGTTGGAGACAAAATGAGACACGGGATATTTGACACATGAACGTTTTCTTTTTCTAATAGCTATTGACAAATCTAGTTCAAGATTTGAAACATTAGATTCAAAAGGAATATGATTAGAAAGGATAGGAAGAGAGTTACTTGGTTCAGTCTCCAGTTGTAGTTTAGATTCTTGATTGGGCAAGGAGGTTGTGACTTCAGTTCTTTGATGAGGGAACTTTCAATGATATACACGCCCAAATTTGCTCTAATTATTATCAACATGTTTTTGAGATTCAACTTCTCTTTCAACTTGCTACTGAGATGCAACTTCTTGTTGTAAAACATTCTCAAAACTTATGGGATTTTGAGTTGATTCTTGGTTTCTTTCCTCATTAATTTCTTCAACCCGTGTTTTTTCATTTCCTAAAGCATACCCTAGAAAATGTAGATCTAAAGAGGGATCACAAAAATTGTTTGCAATATGCTTGAGATTATGATGTGGATTGAATTTATTACTTGTTATTTTAAAATCCAAATCTTTGACTTGGTTTCTCCCCCTGAATATTAGGATTAAAAAAGGGGATATTTTCAAAAAAAATTACATCCATGGTTACATATGTTTTTTTTAAGAGTAGGGTCAAAACCCTTGTAGCCTTTTTTTATTTGAAGCAATACCAACAAATACACATTTTGTTGCTCTGGGGTTGAGTTTACTAGCATTCCTATTTGGATTTCTAATAAAAGCAGTGCAACCAAAAAATTTTATAGACATATCATGAAATAAACAAAATTTTGGAAATAAATTTGAAGTACAAGTATAGGTGTTTTATAATTTAAAAGCTTAGAAGGAAGTCTATTCACCAAATCGGTGACATGTATGACTAAATCACCCCAAAGATGTTTAGGAACATTATTAGAAAAAAGTAATACACGATTTATTTCAAGAAGGTGTCTAGTTTTTCTTTCACCAATTCCGTTTTGTTGAGGTGTCTCATTACATGAACTCTGTTGAACAATTCCTTTTTTAGCAAAGAAAGTACCTAAAACTTGTGCAAAATATTCACGCCCATTATCACTTCTCAAAATTTTTATACTCGTTTGAAATTGATTTTAAATCATGTTATAAAAATTTTTGAAAATACGTTCCATTTCCGATTTTTCTTTTAGCAAATAAACCCAACAAACTCTAGTGTGATCATCAATAAGTGTAATAAACCATTGTTTACCATTGAGAATGGATACTCATGATGGTCCCCACATATCACTATGCACAAGTTCAAAAGGCTTTGAAGGTGTATACACCCGTGGGGGATATGCGTTGCAATGATGTTTAGAAAGAACACAAATTTCACATTGAAAAGAAGGATTTTTATTGTGAAATAAAGCAAGAAGTTAATGATTTAAATAATGAAAATTTGCATGTCCTAGCCGAAAATGCCATAAATAGATTTCATCATCTTTGAAATCAAAGGCAACTTGTAGGCAAGTTTGCCATTGAGTATCTTTATTGATCAATGTTCCCTCATCTAGAAAATAAAGACCACCACACTCCCTAGCACTGCCAATCATCATCCACAAGTCCAAATTCTAAAATATACAATAGGATGAAAAAAAAATTGGTAGTACAATTTACGGTAGAGGTTAGTTTACTAATTGAGATAATATTGCAAGATAATTTAGGAACATGAAGAACATTTGACAATGTTAGTGTATCAGAGAGTTTTACATCTCCTACACCGGCAATAGCGAGAAAAAGAACCATCTGCTATACAAATTTTCTTATTTCCTGCACACGGCTTATATGATAGGAAAAAACTAGAACAACTAGTCATATGATCGGAAGCTCCTGAATTAATAATCCAAGTAGTTTTAGGTTGAACACAAACATGAGAGTATAGAGGATTAGGATTACCATGTTGGACAAGTGAACACAAAGGTTTGCCGGATTTAGAATGTAACAGATTCAACAGTTGCTCTACTTGTTTCTTGTGAATGGAGATTGTCCCTGTTTGACGCTTGGTTCCGAAAAAGAATCAACCACGGATTGTAAAGCTCTTTCAGGTCTTGGTTTTCCACCGGGTGGCTTGCCATGTATTTTCCATCATGTCTCATGTGTGTGCTAGAATTTTTTACAAAAATCTCACCATGGTCTCTTTTTCTTGTCATTGTTGGACTCTGCTCCTTTGACAAAAATAGAGCAGATGCATCATTACCTGGATTTGAAGATGGCTCGTTGTTGGACATTACCTTTCGACGACTCTCTTCTACCCGAATTTCAAAAAACATATCTCGGATTGAAGGGAGAGGTCTGCGGCCAAGGATTCTTCCTTTAACCTCATCCATATTTTGGTTTATTTCAGTAAGTAACATATAAACTTAATCAATTTCTTCTTTTTTTTTTATGTCGAAGTAAGTCTTTTTTACTCTCCCAAACATTATCGTTGTATTGGTCCAAATAATCAAGCTTAAAAAATTGTTTGAGTTTGGTTTATTTAAAAAATGAACAAGTTTGAGCGGAGAATAAACAAGCTCAAACGAGTATAAACAAGCTCGAACAAGTTTTGTTTGCGAACTACTTAGTTTGTTTACAGCTCTAGTCCCAAGGGAGCAAATATGTGCATGATAAGACATAATTGTTTGGAGGTGATTAGAATCCTAATAATGAATGCAAGGAAGAAGCTCACCGATGCGGGAAGGATCGAGGGAAGAACAAATGAAGATTTGGCTTAAACTTGGAAACCCTTGAAGGAAGATGTGACGAAGATGAATGATAACTCGATTTTATATCGTGTTTTTATACATTAATTATGTTCAATTCCAGTTAATTATAGAGTTAATTGGACTTAACTGAATGAAAATTATGCAAATTTGTTACTGTTTTTGCTTTTTGGAAGTTTCGGGACTAAAATTGAAAAAAGTAAGAAATCGGGGACTAAAATTGCAATTTTTGGAAACTTCAACACGGGCGTGTTGAAGGCAACATTGGCGTGTTTGAATGTCCCACATCGAAACTTCGCTTCTTTTCAACTCTACTTCACTCCTATAAATAGATGCATTCCCTTAGTTGTTGAGACACACCGGAATCACTCGGGACAACGAAAACTCAAGTGCAATCGATAGATCCGAATAGTTTTCGTAGTTTTTCGGGTTTTCATTTCTCTTTCTTCTCGAGTATAGGGTTGAGCCTCAACCATAAGGGATACTCTATAGTTTAGTTGAGAGGATTCATATCCGAAGAATTTGAGGGCGAGATAAGGATCCGGAGTACAAGTCTCGGCAAGATATGGAGAATTGAGCCGGTCCGTGGAAGCGGTGAGAGCAAAACGACAACTTTCTCTCTCCTTGTCTTTACATTCTTGTGTTACTTTTCCTTTATATGTTATGATTATGTGTCCTAGGAATCTCTTTATTTAGATTGATTAATTAATGATTTATACATTTCCGGAAAGGATACGTTTTAATATACATTGTGACTTGCTTATTATTTTACGCTTTTGATTTGATTCTCGTATTGAGTTTATGCTATGAAACTTAGGTTTATGCATGATGATAACTCGATTTTATATCGTGTTTTTATACATTAATTGTGTTCAATTCAAGTTAATTATGGAGTTAATTGGATTTAATTGAATGGAAATTACGCAAATTCTTTTTGTTTTTGATTTCAAAAGTTTTATGGACCAAAATTGAAGAAAGGAAGAAATCGGGGACTAAAAGTGCAATTTTTGGGAAAAAAAAGGCCAACACGGGCGTGTTCCTGCCCGTATTGCAGGCCGTGTTGGGCCAGTACGGGCGTGTTGCTGGCCATGTTGGAGACACGCGACACGGGCGTGTTCAAGGTAATTTTGGCGCAATTCAATGTCCCACATGGAAATTTTACCTCTTTTCAACTCTATTTCACTCTTATAAATAGATGCACTCCCCCAGTTGTTGAAGCACACCAGAATCGGTCAGAACAAGAGCATTTCCGAGTTCCTAGCCAATAGGAATTTCGTGCTAAGCTCCAGTCGAGTTTTCAGTTTTCATTTTTCTTTCTTCTCGAGTGTAGGGTTGAGCCTCAACCATAAGGGATACCCTATAGTTTAGTTGAGGGGAGTGGTAGCTGAAGATCTTTAGAGCAAGATAAGGATCCGGAGTACAAGTCTCGGCGAGGTCCGGAGGATTAAGCCGGTCCGTGGAAGCGGTGAGAGCAACACGACAACTTTCTCTTTCCTTTTCTTTTCGTTCTTGTATTACTTTTTCTTTATATGTTATGATTTTGTGTCCTAAGATTCTCTTTATTTAGATTGATTAATTAATGATTTATACATTTCCGGAAAGGATACGTTTTAATATACATTATGAATTGCTTATTGTTTTACGCTTTCGATTTGATTCTCATATTAAGTTTATGCCATGAAACTTAGGTTGATGCATGATACTACAATAGTTAATTAAATTGACGGTTTGTTAATGAGTCCCAACCATAGGAGATTTAGCAAATTGTCGGATTAGGTCTAATAACTTGCGGCAACCATATTGAAGTTAGGCAGCCTAATAATCTCGAGTCCATAATCAATGCAAACCTTAAGATTAACTTATTAAATTGACGACTTAATAACTAATCTACAAAGGTTTAGGATTACTTGCGACAACCATATTGAGGTAATCACATTAGATAATTCGGGTATGGTAGTAAGATGATTCGAATTCATAATTGCCTTAGATCCGTTTGCAAACTGAACTTTCGAATATTGTTCAACTTAATTAATCATACGTACTTCATTAGAGATCTTAGCTAATTATCTTTCCATTCTTGTTTTAAATATTTTTTAAACAACATATCCGAATTGAATGGACACATAGGACTAATTCCCCGAACCTTAAAGATTGTCATAATTAGTAGAAACTAACCAGTCGTCACCAACGTTCTCGAGGATACTATATTTATAAATTTAAAATTGTGGTACTCCCGTGTTACTATCTGCATGCGATAGGTACTCTGCCTTAGTTGTGTTTGATTATGTGACACTTGTTTTGTGAGATTATTTGCTTTATATGATACTATATTTTTACTCACTCAAAACACACACCAGATTTTTGGCGCCGTTGCCGGGGACGCTAAATTCATAATATTTTTGAAATTCCGCGCAAAATTTTAGAAACTTTATGATTGAGTAACGGTAGTGTCTATCCATTATGACTTGATTAGTGGAATTAGACCTCACTTTCCTAAGTATACGGTTTCCTAAATTGTTAATTTTAGAAATTATCTAGAATTAAATAATTAAGGTCATCTAGTTTTAGAAAATTCATTCTAAAACCATACTAGGAAAAACTTTAGAGATTATCTAGGGTCGAAAAAAAAAATCATGCCTAATCTATCTTTGGTATTATCAAAAATTGAAATTTTTTTGACTTCATCGTGCGAGGATCCACCTGAATTGAAACCAAAAGGGCTTTGGCATACCACCTTTGCTATGGATGCCTAAGATGAAGATAAGAACTTCCTTGTTTATAATTGCAATTTGAATGAGAAACGAAAGGAAGTTGCAACTGAATGCACTCAAGAGGTACAAAAGAGTTTTTTTTTATAAAATTGTTGATATTCCAAGTACCAATCCTAGCCTTTACTCTCATACATGTTCTATTGTTTTTTGGATAGTTGTTCTAGCTATATTATTTATTAACATGATAAGAGAGTTTAAGAGAGTTTATAGATGATTTCCTATGATTGATATACATTCATGCATTGCTTGTGAAATCTAGAATCTATGTTTTAGAGATGCATGAAAACAACGCATATGCTTAACTGGAAAAGTTATTCCTTTTGTGTTTGATAAGGAATTTTTGCATGAATTTTATTAAAGGAATTCTTTCACTACTGCACCCATTATGACATCCCTTGATTGAAATTGGCTATATGATATGTGATGTTAGTAATTATGCAGTAGAAGTTGTTTGAGGACAAGGATATGCTATGAATTTCCAAATGATATACTATTCTAGATGTTGTATATGAATTTGATATATTTGATCTTGTCTAACACTATTATGTACACTAATCACACCCTGCATTCACTTGTTGAATTATAATAGATTTTGTGTATATTGGATAGAAACCTAAAAACTAAATGAATTTGATGAATATGATAAATTCAATGAGCTTTAAATGGAAAAATAGGATTTGGCATGATAGACAGTTTAAAGGAATTTCAACTTGAGGATAAAATGTTATTATATTCACATTTGAGAACATTTTCGGGATGTTTTAAAGCTATTGGACAGACTCCTTCATTATCAAACAAGTCTCACCATGGTAGCTTGTGAAATAATGAACAAGGGTGAAACATCATTCAAGGTGAACAGACATAAGTTGAAATTTTACAAGGAATTGTTCGAGAAAATCGAACATGCAGTCCTTATGAGGAGGAAAGGCGGTCCAGCTTAATGATAGTAAAGAAGCGCTTATAGGGAGGCAACCCTATGTTTTTGTTTTCGTTGTTTTGTTTTGTTTTTCTTGTTCTTATTTTTCTTTGTTTGTCTTTCGTTTGTGTGTTTTATTTTAAAGGTGTCTTATGTGGTTTTTGGCGTAATTTATGTCTACTCTGTTTATTTAGAAACTGGATGCTCCAGAATAGGATTTTCGGGTTTATTTAGAGACTGGATGTCTAGTTTAGGACTACTATGCTTACTTGAGTAGATTTTGGAAGTTCCGGACATGTTCATATGTGCTAAATAATCATGGCATGATAGTAACTAGATGTTCCAACATAGGGATTATAATGTTTAATTAAATATATGTTGGATGTTCCAGATAAGACATTGTTGTGTCAATTAATGTATTGAGTGGATAATGATTGTTCCAGTACAAATTTTACTGCATATAAATTGTTTGGAACACATTAGCTTTAAAAATGGTAGAATTCGATTGTGCATGTGCACCCGCACCGCCGTGTTCATATAGGGAAGCTGTGCAAATTTTGCTACTCATAGTTATTCATTACTCTATCCCTATTTATCTCTAAATTCACTCAACTCTCTTTTTCTATTTGTGTATACATATAGTTGCTACCTTGCAGCTATGATACTGAAGAGAGTTCATCCTCCACCGATCGCTATCTTGATTTATTCATTTCCACTAGATCGGAATGTAGCTATTGAATGCTACAACTCATTTCCGAGAGGATTAGTACATCATGGCGGAAGAATTGATTGGGAGACTCTTGCAATTCTTGAGTTGAATGCACAAATGAATTAATTGATGCATACTCTATAGCCGATCTTTAATGCGGGAGTGCTACTTACGAGGTATTAGTATGTAAATCTTCTATACTTTTTGAGCATCATAAAAGGTCTATTTCTTTAAGGCTTGCTGGATATGATCATGATTTAAGTATGAAGAGAGTAGAATTGTCCTTAAAATCTATTTTGGGACCATACCACTATGTATCATCATGTTTATCTTAGAAGGTCAAAAGCTTCGATTATTCATTCAGTGCTTCATTGTTTGCATGTTATGCATGTTATTAATAGAAAGGATAATATTGAAGTGATTCATGTCATAGACAAAAATGAGTTATCACATGTTTTTAGACGTATTCTCGTGGGCATAATTAGAATATTTGCTTTGAACTGCTAAGGAATATGCTACTAGCACTCGTGAAGGTGTTTTGAGACATAACATCATTAGAGTTGCTAGATTTCTTGGTATAGATATCGCAACTGCAACTCTCGGTATGGAAAGCACATCTACTACACCTGTGACCATCATTACCCTCCGGAACATGGACATACATACAAGTTGAGGGTATATGGACATTTGTTGAGGATGAGGTTCCACCATCCGAACCTCCGCACCACCACACCGCCATCATGTTTCGATTCCGGGCATCGCCAACCCCTGGATACCTAGTTTTTCTTCTTTCCCTTTTTCTTTTTTTTTTTTCGTTTTTGTTTTTTTTGCTTTGTTTTCTTGTTGGTGTTTTCTATTTTAGGACACTACTTATTCTTAAACATCTTTTCTGTTGTACTTTGTCTTATTTGTTCATAGATGTTTTAGATTACGTGTGGGGTTTTTCATCTCCCCACTGCTTACAACACCGAGGCCGGTGTTCATTTTAAGTGTGGGGTAGGGGGTGATTTACGTGGGTTAAATTTTGCTAGATTTTTTTGAATTTTCTCGAATTTTATGGCAATTTTAAACTTTTTGGGATATCCGATAAACTTTTAAAGTATAATTTACTCCGCCTATGATAAAAACTATTTGTTTGATTGTAAGAATCTTAAGGATTGAGTTTGATTTATTCATAGAAACTTGATGCTATCTAGTTGTAGGAAATCCCTGTTATCTTGAGCACATCTATTTTGGCGAAATTGTTTGGTGATGGATCACTTTTAGACTTTTAGTTAAATAGTGTTAGACCGTTTGGATGTTGTGATAGCTGTTATGGTGACTTGATAGGGGTTTGAGAAGCATGCCACTAGTTTATTTTTCTGTCATTTATTTTAATAAGGGTAGTTTGCAAGTGTTCTTTGCTACTTAGGAATCACTCCTGAAGGGAATTGAATGCCGGTGCCCTAAGGTCTTTGAGGTCGGGAGCCCCCAGGAGTGAGACATGCTACAAGGGTAGTTAAAGTTAACATGGTTAAGTAAGCGTTTATACCCCCCGCAAAAAGAAAAAAAAATATTTATATGTTTTTAAAAAAAAAAGAGTAATAAGTGTGGCATTGTGACTTGATCCCTAGATGGTTAATTATAATTAATTGTTGTGACGTCTAAGTGATCAACATACTATCTTTCTACTAGTTTGAAGGGAAGTCTATTGTTTGAATGATGAGTCAGATTAGAACACACACTACACCTAGGGAAATTCTATGATTAGATGTGTGTTGATTAAATATGGATATTTTGAATTATTTCTTCTTGATTTGCACATGATACATTTGATGAGGCATTAGGAGTAATTCACTCTTTGATAGTCCGTTCCGATTTTCCGAACAAGTTTGAATTGTTGAACACCTTCCGTGCTTAATTGATAAACATGATTAGTTGAGTTATACGTGTTTTCTTGGACTATATTTAATAGTTTGCTTGAGGACAAGCAAAAGATTAAGTGTGGGGTATTTGATAACTCGATTTTATATCGTGTTTTTATACATTAATTGTTCAATTCGAGTTAATTATGGACTTAATTGGATTTAATTGAATGGAAATTACGTAAATTCTTTCTGTTTTTTATTCCATAAGTTTCGGGGACCAAAATTGAAGAAAGGAATAAATCGGGGACTAAAAGTGCAATTTTTGAAAAAAAAAGGTTAACACGGGCGTGTTCTTGCCGTGTTCTTTGGCCGTGTTGGAGACATGCAACACGGGCGTGTTCAAGGCGATTTTGGCGCAATTCAATGTCCCACATGGAAATTTTACCTCTTTTTAACTCTATTTCACTCCTATAAATAGATGCACTCCCTCGGTTGTTGAAGCACACCGGAATCACTCGGAACAGGAGCATTTCCGAGTTCCTAGCCAATAGGAATTCCGTGATAAGCTCTAGTCGAGATTCGATTTTCCTTTTTCTTTCTTCTCGAGTGTAGGGTTGAGCCTCAACCATAAGGGATACCCTATAGTTTAGTTGAGGGGAGTGGTAGGCTGAAGATCTTTAGAGCAAGATAAGGATCGGAGTACAAGTCTCGGAGGTCACGGAGGATTAAGCCGGTCGTGGAAGCAAGTGAGAGCAACACGACAACTTTCTCTTTCCTTTTCTTTTCGTTCTTGTATTACTTTTTCTTTATATGTTATGATTTTGTGTCCTAAGATTCTCTTTATTTAGATTGATTAATTAATGATTTATACATTTCCGGAAAGGATACGTTTTAATATACATTATGATATTGCTTGTTTTTTACGCTTTCGATTTGATTCTCATATTAAGTTTATGCCATGAAACTTATGTTGATGCATTATACTACAATAGTTAATTAAATTGACGGTTTGTTAATGAGTCCCAACCATAGGAGATTTAGCAAATTGTCGGATTAGGTCTAATAACTTGCGGCAACCATATTGAAGTTAGACAGCCTAATAATCTCGAGTCCATAATCAATGCAAACCTTAAGATTAACTTATTAAATTGACGACTTAATAACTAATCTACAAAGGTTTAGGATTACTTGCGACAACCATATTGAGGTAATCACATTAGATAATTCGGGTATGGTAGTAAGATGATTCGAATTCATAATTGCCTTAGATCCGTTTGCAAACTGAACTTTCGAATATTGTTCAACTTAATTAATCATACGTACTTCATTAGAGATCTTAGCTAATTATCTTTCCATTCTTGTTTTAAATATTTTTTAAACAACATATCCGAATTGAATGGACACATAGGACTAATTCCCCAAACCTTAAAGACTGTCATAATTGGTAGAAACTAACCAGTCGTCACCAACGTTCCCGAGGATACGATATTTATAAATTTAAAATCGTGGTACTCCCGTGTTACTATCTGCATGCGATAGGTACTCTTCCTTAGTTGTGTTTGATTATGTGACACTGTTTTGTGAGATTATTTGCTTTATATGATACTATATTTTTACTCACTCAAAACACACACCACATGATACTACAATAGTTAATTAAATTGACGGTTTGTTAAGGAGACCCAACCATAGGAGATTTAACAAATTGCCCGATTAGGTCTAAAAACTTGCGACAACCATACTGAAGTTAGGCGGCCTAATAATCTCGAGTTAGTAATCAATGCAAATCTTAAGATTAACTTATTAAATTGACGACTTAATAATTAATCTACGAAGGTTTATGATTACTTGCAACGACCCGTATTGAGGTAATCACTTTAGATAGCTCGGGTATGGTAGTAAGACGATTCAAATTCATAATTGCCTTAGATCTGTTTGCAAACTGAACTTTAGAACATTGTTCACCTTAATTAATCATATGTACTTCATTAGAGATCTTAGTCAATTGTTTTTCCATTCTTGTTTTAAATACTCTTCAAATCAACAAACCTGAATTGAATGGACACATAGGACTAATTCCCCGAACCTTAAAGATTGTCATAATTGGTACGTTCCTAAGGATACAATATTTATAAATTTAAAATCGTGATACTCTCGTGTTACTATCTGCATGCGATAGGTACTCTGCCTTAGTTGTGTTTGATTATGTGACATTGTTTTGTGAGATTATTTGTCTTATTTGATATTTATTCACTCAAAACACACACCAATGAACGTGGATTATGCTTGGAAGAATTACAAGACAACCGTTGGAGTTGTCATGGGGAACTTCGAAGGCTATCCAAGCATAGCATTCAGTCGATTGGTTTGAGATTTAGAAATGTCGGTTATTAGTGAGCTCAAGGCTATTCTTGAAGAGGCCATATTGGAACTCCAATATGCTCAAGGTAAGGTATGTATTGAAACATATTGCTTAGAAGCTATAATAAAGTTGATTGAAAGACCTAATGTTAATGATACCTTGTATTACAATCTTATTTACCAAGTTTAGGAGCTTATTTACTATCGTAGATTAATTTTATCCAGTATAGACCTAGGAGAGCTAATGAGGTAGCACACAACATCTTAAAAATCACTTTCTCGTATAGAGAAAGCCATAGATGGAAAAATGTATTTCCATTATACCTTAAACATCTTGTATTATTTGATATGCAAGCATGATTTTTTTTGGAATAAAAAAAATTGAAAAAGAAAAAGTAATTAAATCTTATAACAATCTGTTTACCACCAAATTGTAATAACTTATGTTATTTTTAGTTGAAAATAAAATATTTATAGTCTATTTGTGTACACAAGCATGATTTGTTTTGCTCCTCCGACACTACCACCTCCACTTCCTCCTCCTCTTCTTTCATTGCTGAACCTACCTGCGCAAATCCTCCACCCGGTAACCTAAGCCAAACTAAATAATTAAATCAAGCTTAGGTCTCAATTTGAAAAAAAAAAATGAAAATTGATATCAAAACGCATTAATTGATTATTCTCCCACATTCCTATCCCCACTATCTCAAAAGCTCCATTCAAAAAATTCTCCATTTTCTTTTCTTCTCTCTCCTTCCCACCTTCTAACAAGAGAAAGGCACTCAAAATCTTTTTGGTGTTTTTTGGGGAATAACTTTGGGTTGTGGCGATTGGGATTGTAGGCATAGACTCGATGGCAGATTTCGATGCCGACAGATTTTTCGGTGGAGCCATTTCGTTGACCTCGATCTGAACCAATTGGTCTAACAAATTATCAAATCCAGATGACGAAGGCGGTGAAAAGACGGCGTGTAAAGTCTTCATATTGGTGGGGCTGATTGACGAGAGAAAATTGAGGCGAAGACAAACATATTAACAAAGGAAATTTAGGGTTTTCGATAAATTTCATGATTAGAAGTGAAAATTTTGAGAATTAGAGCACTAACTTAATCGAAATTCAGATTCTAATTCATCTTAGTTCATGGTCAGAGGTTTTAGGTTTCCCAGATTTGAGGAAGAATTTGTAGAAAGAGAGAGAGAAACCGGAGAAACGTTTGAGACAGAGTGAGGAAGAAGATTTTCGGGGTGGTAGGTTGGGGCTGACTTATATATACTATAAATATTTTATTTTTCACAAAAATTAACATAAGTTACTACACTTTAATGGTAAACAAATGTTAATATAACGTTTGGTCGCGGGTTCAAAGATTTAATAATTTAAAAAGTCCCGTGTAAAGATTGAGATTTATTTTGTATTGAAAATATTGTAATAGTGTGACTCAGTTGATAACAGCGTCACCGAGACATTTTTTTAAAAAAAAATTATATTTGGCGGAAATATTTTATTTTGATTCTTTAATTAGTAAATAGACATTTCTAAAAAAAATTTAAGTAAATATATTAAATATTATTAATTTTTATTTACTCATTCTCTCTCGTCTGAAAATAGAGAAAACAGTTAAAATATAATTTATTTAAAATCTAAGTATTAAAATACAACATTTACAATCAAAATAACTAAAACCTAGAATTTCTACTATATCCATAACGTTTCTGAAAAGAATTTAGCGTTTGTTTTGTCAGGTCGAACAAGTCCCTCGAGAATTTTGATCGTCTTCACCTTAAAAAAATTTAAGTAAGGCAGACGCCAATTCTGAGAAAGAGGAAGTAGTTGTAGTGAATTTTCTTGTTTTTGTATGAAAATCAAGATGGGAGATGGAAATACAGGCGGCAGCAGAGGACATTCCAATACTGGGAATAATAATAACAATAGCGGCAGTAATCGGCCGGAGTGGCTACAGCAGTACGATCTCATTGGGAAAATCGGAGAAGGAACCTATGGGTTGGTATTTTTGGCTAAGATTAAGTCAAACCGCAGCAAATCCATTGCTATTAAAAAGTTCAAGCAATCCAAGGATGGAGATGGCGTGTCTCCTACAGCAATTCGTGAAATCATGGTGAATTGACTTTTTTTTTTTTTCTTTTTCTTTTTTCCTTTTAGTTGGTTTTTATACATTCTTGAGCATGTAAATTTTCTTGATACCCATAAAATTTGAAGAGCGGACTCAGTTAGAATAATCCAGTTTTGTTAAATTCTTGGTGGTCGATGAACAAGATTCTGTAAGCCGCAGCTAGGCTGCATCATCTAGAACCTAGAGTAACCATGCTAAAACTAGTGGTGGAGGAAGGTGAGATTCTGCGGTTGTGCTAGTGGCGAAAAAGGGTCCTGGATTATGTCGAATACTGCGATTGCTTCTATTTGTTTTGAGTTGTTTGTATTTTGCGCGTTTTAGTTTATGTGAGGCATGGGGTTAGGGGCATCAAGAATTACTGATTCTTTGTTGTTGTGGATTGAGAATATGCTGGATGAGTTTCTAGGACCTAAAATGGATTTTAGAAAATATGCTGAATATTTTTTCTTCAGATTGAGAATGAGAGGATAGATGGGCAAGGAAGAGGAAAGAAGTAGTGAACAATAGATGGAAGAGAAAGATTATTGGCTGCGGTGTTTGATAAAGGTAGAAAAACCTGACAATTTTGTGTAGGAGGGATAAGAGGGGAAAGGATTGGTGCTTGACCAATGGGATTGGATGTCTGTGTTGGAGAAAGGAAGAGAGAAGATATTTGACCATTTTCTTGTTCTTTTATTAAGTACTTTTGCAGATGATATTTGAGTTCCAGGTATTACCATTTTCAAAATTTTGGAATTTTGAAATTTAGAAATGAAAAAAGTTCTTAAGAAGCAATGCTTTTAGAATTTTGAATGTCTATCCAAATGCTGTCTTGGCTTTCTGAATTTAGAGCTTAATTAAAACTGTTCAAAAAAAAAAAATATGCAAAAATTGGTTTAAATCTCCACTCAAAGGAGAAATCTCATGGTCTTTTCATATCAATATCGGTATATGTCTTCTGTCAAGTTTTGAGTAAGTGTGTCTTACAGTCTTATATCCTCAATTGAAAGATTCCCTAGACAATCAAGAGTCTTATTCCAGTTATTTTTCCATGTTCCTTTGCCCCCTTTATGTTATAATGACTTTGTTCTGTAATGATGAAAATGACACGATCAACAATGCAGTTGCTGAGGGAGATAAACCATGAAAATGTTGTGAAGCTTGTGAATGTGCATATTAATCATATGGACATGTCGCTCTACCTGGCGTTTGACTATGCTGAACATGACCTTTATGTGAGTACCTTATTGCTTTAATTGGTTATGTATTTATATTGTATAAATTCATTTCAATTGTGTTATGGCCAAATACAAATTAAGATTGTTTTTGCATTTGAACATTTTAGTAGTTATTTTATATATTTATTTATTTTTGCAGTTCTTTCGTTTGTACTTATCTAGAGATAGAAATTGCTGTTGCTGCTTTTTTTTTTTTTTTTTTTTCACTTTTCTAATGTTTTTATTTTATGTCATTTTATTTTAATAGTATGGTTTCTTAAATGTAATCAAGAATGTCCTCTATGTTTTCATTCTAGTTCATTTATTCACTCATATGTGTATTCTTTTTATTTTCATATGTCATGAGTAATTCAATGCTGATGATAATGCTTGCACGCCATGTTTCATATTAGTGTTCCTAGAATGTGAACCGTCTGATTAGAAAATGTACTATCTCATGGTTCAATTGTTTGAGTTGTAATTAAACCAGTAAAAATTTAAATTTAAATTAGTTTATTATAAATAGGAAAATTTATTAGTCATAGAATGCAATTTAAAACTATATCAAGTCCATAATAAAATAAACATTAAGTCTACAACTAGTCTATGAATAAAACAAATTGTTAAAGTAACATACTTTTTCTTATAAAAAATAATTAAAGGAATTAATTTGTATTTGTTAAAAATGTATCCCTTTGTAGTAAAAAGTACAAATAGATGCATCATAACATTATTAAAGTTTTATGAAATACAATTCAAATATTTTTTGGGTTTTATGATTTTTTCATTCATTTTCAAATTTATGAACTACTCTATTGTTTACTCTTTTAATCTTTTGATCTTTAACCAAAGGATGTTACACTTTTTTGAGTGATGAATTTCTTTTTGAGATAATTAAGTGGGAAGAATTAGGTATTCATAAAATCTATTTAGAAATTTAATTATGTTTAAACATGGACTAGTTTTCTGCCTCAATGTTTAATTTTTAAGATTGGTTTGATGGACAGTCAGTCCAACAACTTAATGATCTAACCAGTTGGTATGAAGAATGTCTATATTGCTGTAAATGCAACCCAGTGAAGGAAGTACTACTTCTACATTCAAGAGATTTCTTGGAATATACAAGAAAGGAGAAAAAATTTCTAACTGGATTCCTTTCATTTTGGTTTATGAAACATAAATAAGTATTGTTACCATAAAGCACTTTTCTGTTTGAAGTTGGTACAAAGATTAAGGGAAGCTTTACCCAGTCTTCAGTTGCTATATTACCATTAATGAACTATACTGTTGCATCCGTATATGATAAGCTTTTTTGATTAGTGTTTCCACACACATTGCCTTTATGCGAATTATATGATAATGCTAACCATCATTTCCTTTTAAATTATATTGGTAGTAGTTTGAAAGTAAGATAGGAAACTGGTTTATTTTACTCAAATTCGACGCTATATCCGGTACTAGATGGGTTAAAATGTAATATCTGAAATAGTCTGAATATCATAAGGTTGGAATAAAAACATTCTATAAAAGAAGGAAATGACAAATCATTCAATATTTCACGTTTTTCCCCTTATGCGAATTACAGTCCTTTTCTCATCTTTGAAAGTGATGCATCTCTTGATCATTCGTTTTTCTTTTCTTTTGCTGAAAATGTCAGGAAATCATTAGACATCACAGAGACAAGGTTAACCAGTCAATTAATCAGTACACAGTTAAGTCATTATTGTGGCAACTGCTTAATGGTCTGAATTATCTTCACAGGTAAGGTATCTCTTTGATATCACAACTTTTGCTCATCCTCCCACTTTATTCTATGCAATAATTAGGCTAACAGCTATGTGTGTTTTTTTTTTTTTTTTTTTTTCCCAATGCTTCACTATCAACTTATTTTTGGATATGTGGTATTTTGATGCAGTAATTGGATTGTGCATCGAGATCTAAAGCCATCAAATATCTTGGTAGAATTCTAAAATATTTGTCCTAATTGCATTGTTAGCCACATATGTCATAGTAAAGCTTTTTACTCTTCTTTCTATTTCTTTTTTATTTCAATAACTAGGTAATGGGTGAAGGAGAAGAACAAGGAGTTGTAAAAGTAGCTGACTTTGGACTTGCAAGGATTTACCAAGCTCCTCTGAAGCCATTATCTGAAAATGGGGTAGGATACAATTGTGCTTGTTGCTGCCTCTCTCTGTCTTTTTCTACTAATTTTTCTTTCCTTTGTTTAATTTTTAATGTTTGGTTTTTTTTTTTTTTTGTGGAAAATATGACCCTTTATATATATAATTATTATTTTTATTTTTTCCATGGGGAAGGGAGGTTCAGGGGTCCATGTTTGCTCCTTTTTCCATATTGATGGTTTGCGAGGCAATTGGTAAAATTTATCAAACTTTTTATAGCAAGCACCATCAAAACATCTTTTGAGGCTTTAGTAAAGTTATGTGCTCTTTTATATGGCTTTTTTATTTCTACAACTGAAGAATGTTTGTAGGCCAATAGCTTGATGTATAAAAACTTTAGGGTGTCAATTAAAAAAAAAAAAAAAGCTTAAAAAATGATGTATTTTGGTAATTGTTTTTTCTTGACATGATTTACATAAACTTCAATGTGCATCCTGTTATTCCTTGGCCTTCACATTTGGATGGCTTAATGAAATTTCTATTCCTAAAGTGATAAGCCTCAAATATTGTATCTTTTGCTCAAGGTATTATTTCTTATGTTATTGGGAAGACTATATTTATGTTCTTAATTATGATGTAATTGGCAAGAGATGATGTCCTGATTGGATATTAGATTTTTATAGCAAATAATGCAGTCCTTTTTCAATTTTAGCTTCTCTCTTTATGGCAAAGAATGAGAAAAAGATTCCAAAACACCTATGAAAACTCAAATTTTTAATGATCTGGCATGCGAGTCCCACAACTGAAATTAAATCTATATTTTTTAATATTTGTAGTCATACTCTTTACAGCATTTAGTATTTTATTGACGATATTGAGCTAACTTATCAATTTATCCAAAATGGAATGCCTATTTAGTATAAAATTGACCAAAATAGATCAAAATTCATTCATATTTAGGACATATGCAAGAGAAGGAATAAAAGAGGCAAGAATATAGGTCATTATGGATTCTCAATATTCAGAGTTATATAGTTTACTTTTAGTTTATATCCTTAGGTTTATTTTATTTTATTTTATTTTCCGGTAATTTAATATCCTAGATTACTTTATTTCCATTCTTTTCTTATTATGACAAGAATCCTTTCGAGGTTATATTCTAGTTTCAGCCTGTATATAATTCAAATTTCAGCCTTAAAAATGTTCATCTCTTACATTTAGGCAAATTGGTGAATTTAGTTTGTGATCATTTTAGATGGATGTGATTGGTTCTAGATGTTTAATTTTATTTCATTTTAGATCCTCCATGTTTTTTAAGAGATCGTTTGCTCTTTTCCATCTATAATTTGTCAAGTCAATGTTAAAATATATATCTTCGTCGAATATAGAGGATTTTTTTTTTTTTATTTTGAGAACACCATTCTCCTTCCACCTTACCTGAAGTTACATGTACACCACTTGAACCAAAATATCACTGAAATCCCCAATTTAGTGAAGTAATAGTTTAAGAATTTTCATCTTGAATCAATTTACCCAAAATGAAATAACTGTTTAGTATAAAATTGACCACAAAACTGATCAAAATTCATTCATCATTAGGACATATGCAAGAGAAGGAATGAAAGAGGCAAGGGTATAGGTCATAATGGAGTCTCAACTTTCAGAGTTATGTAGTTTACTTTTAGTTTGTATCCTTAGGTTTATTTTATTTTTCTGTATTTTAATATCCTAGATTACTTTATTTCCACCTCTTTTGTATGATAAGAATCCTTTTGAGGTTATATTCTAGGTTTAGCCTGAATATAATTCAAATTCCAGCCTTAAAAAAGGTTCATCTCTTACATTTAGGCAAATTGTTGAATTTAGTTTGTGATCATTTAGGCAAATTGTTGAATTTAGTTTGTGATCATTCTAAACTGAATATAATTTAGTTTGATGTTTAATTTTATTTCATTTTTTATGTCCTCCATGTTTTTTAAGAGATTGTTAGCTCTTTTCCATCTATAGTTTGTCAAGTCAATGTTAAAATATATATCTTTGTCGAAGATAGGAGTTTTTCTTTGTTTTCTTTTCTTTTTTTTTTTTTTTTTACAAAAAGACCATTCTCCTTCCACCTTACACGAAGTTACATGTACACCACATGAACCAAAACATCCCTGAAATCCCCAATTTAGTGAATTAATAGTTTAAGAATTTTCATCTTGAATCTGTGCTGATCTATTCACAACCTTCTAACTTATGGATCTTAACCTATACTGGATCTTTTTCAGTCATTCTTCTAATTTCATCCTGCATCTCTATGCCTTTGATTATTGCCATATTTTCTTCTTAATTGAACATATTTCTCCCTCTGCACTCTTGGATCTTGAAGGATTTCTCATCAGATTTTGTTCCTTGATTAGATTTAGTTGTCTGTAAAGTTATCCTTAAACCCTCTTTTACAGGTATTTGAACCCCTCTTAAATATGAAAAATATGCACTGTTGGTCTCCAGTATCAGGAATAGGAGGATTGAAGTTTTCAGAATCAAATTCTATTTTGAATTCCTTTACTGCCGATAATTCATCTTCTGCCTTCTTTATCGGCCTCCTACCTCTTTCAGCACTTTTAGGTTTGTGGATAGTAAGTTTTGCAAGTTTTGTTAGCTTTGAGACAGGAAGTGATTTGGTAAGAATTCTTTGAATGAAGAATGTTGTTCAAATATTCTATAAGCATGCTATCATGAAGCTACCATTTCAAAATTCTTTTTTCAGTATTTTATTGATGAAAACCTTTGTTGGCATCATGATTTTCTTTATTCCTTACATAAAAACTGTCTCTTCTCTTGTTCTTGGTCATCTCTGGTTTCTTTCAAGTGTCCACTTCTATCTATAAGACTCATTTTCAAAGCTAAGAGTGAGAAAATTTCCATCTTCTAGATCTAAGGTTGGAATTTCCCTAAACTTCTTACCACGTCAATGCCTCTGTGGGTTTACTGAAGTTCCTTCAATGAATCCACATAGTTCAACATTTTGTTTTGATTTCATAGGAAAAATTATGTTAGTTGGGAATGAATTGTGATTTTGTGAAAGGTGTAGAGAACAGTATTTTTCTCAAAATAGCCACTACCTCTGACAAAAATAATTGTTTCAAATAATTATATTCTAAGATCCTGGGGGATCTAAAAAGTGATAAATAAATATCAAGGACCAATGGTTATGGACTTTCACCAATTATCCTGGTCGTTTAAATGAAACAGCTCTTCTTTAATAACCTAAGGCATGCTAAAGTAGCCTCTAATCTAGAGTTTTTTGGTTTTCCTCTGAAACTATACCTTTGAATTGTGTTCAAGGCCCTTCTGTTGTTCCTGAGCTGTTGTCAGCGCTTTTGGATGTCTAGTGAAGAAAGGATACAATTGTCAAAAATATTACTGCAAGTCGTAAACAGGTTTCCTTCTAGTTCTTGTCTAGGACTTGTCTAGGACAAGGAGAATATAGGGTTATGTGTCATTCCATGAAATTTTCCATTTAGCTAAAGGAATTCATATTTATTTTTAAAATAAAATGCCTTGACCTTTTAAATGAGTTGATTGGTTTTGATCTCTGCTGCATAATTGCCGCGGTGAAGAGTGAAGAAAACCTTATGAAAATTCTTATTTAGAATGACATTTGTGTACTTTCCTAGTCCCAGTTAGGGTTTGAGTAATCTGGCACACCTCTCTTCTTCATCTCCTATTTATTTGTTCATTTGTTTGTTTATTTTTTTTGGTTAGTTCTCAAGCTAAGTGTATCAATGATAGGTTGTGGTGACAATTTGGTATCGTGCACCTGAATTACTCCTAGGCGCAAAACACTATACCAGTGCTGTTGGTATATCTTTTGGCCCCATATTCCACATTGTTGCATTCAATTGTCAAGTTTAGAGTTTCACTTTTGGAACATCTTGTTGTGAATAGACATGTGGGCTGTTGGATGCATATTTGCTGAGCTCCTCACTTTGAAGCCACTTTTTCAAGGACAAGAAGTAAAAGGGACACCAAATCCATTTCAGGTTTAATGTATTTGGTATCTTATTAATAATATATGTAGCCTATTTTATCTTAAAAATCCATATTCATTGTTGTTATTGTTTTAATAATAACTAGTTGTAGTATTTTATGATTATAATTCAGTTTTTCAGTATTTTTCTGATTATGTGTCCTCTATGCTTCAGAATTCTACACGCTTTTAGTTTTAACTTGTTTTAGGATTTAATTATTATTTACTTTTCTAATTTCATGAGGTTTTATTTTTCTGATTCTATTTAGGTTTAGGGTTTTAATATTCTTTTTAAAGGCAAGTTTTATATAGATGGAAAGACATTTTTTAATACAATTACAATATATTCAATTGCAGAAAAATTCTTCTCGCAACAAGTTAAAAGTTTGGCTTGTTTTCTCCTTTCCTTTTTACTACCCTGCACTACATGTTCTTTCAATATGACATCTGTCTATACAGTCTTTTCAATTACCATTATCATTTTCTGACTCTGGCTTTTTGCCCATTATTCTGTTTATTATGCAGCTTGACCAACTTGACAAGATATTTAAGGTCCTAGGTAAGTTAGTTCTTTTGTCGTCCTACACGTTCCAAATTCTCTAGGAACACTCAATTTTGTTTATGGCACTAGGTCACCCCACACCAGAGAAGTGGCCTACACTGGTGAATCTTCCACATTGGCATGCTGATGTGCAACGGATTCAAGGACTTAAATAGTAAGATTCTTCGGTTCTTGTTAGGTTCTTCAAATTTGTTGGTTGTAGTTTAAAAAAATATATCTTTGTAGTAGGGGAATTAATTCTCTTGTTATCTCATTCCTGGCAGTGACAATGCTGGACTCTACAGTGTTGTTCATCTCTCTCCTAAAAATCCTGCCTATGATCTCCTCTCAAAGATGCTTGAGTATGTGGTTTCCTCATAGTTTATAGCTAATGTTATATCTCTTTTTAAACTTCTGCATAGCGATTTATGGATTACATGATATTTCTGAGTTGCTCTCTAATATCATTTTCAGGCTTACTGTAAAAGGTTGGAAGTTCAGTAAACTGAGTTATTGGCCTTTTCAAATCATCATATACCTTGATCTTTGGTCCAACCATTTTTATTCATTTGTAGAAACCATGTCTATGTTACCATAACGTGTATGGAATTGAGGCGCCCTGTTCTGAGTTATTTGAAATAAACTGATTTAATTATTATTTTTATTTTAAATTATTTCTTATTTAAAGCCAAAAGCTCCTTTTGAGCTATTCTCTGTTTTTTCCAGTTTTGATTAAATCTTACAGAGGATAAAAAGAACTGTTCCGGAAATGCTACCTTAGAGGTGCTTCTAAGTCAACTTTTGCTTATTGATGTAATTGAAAACAAAATGTTATATTGATCTCTAAAATGACTTTTAACAACACTTCTTCAGCTGTTTAAGAAGGCGCTTCAGTAACCTTCAAGAGCTTATTTATATTACTTTTCTCTTTTGATTTTGCTTAAAAGGGCTGTAAAAAAGTTTTCTTTGGAAAAACTACTTTAGAGAGGCATTGAGAGGGCATTTAAAGTAACTTTTTTTTTTCTTTTTTTAAAAAAATAAAAAAAGAGCTTTATTAAATTTTGAAAACAGTTTTCTTTCAAAAATACTCCTTAAAAAAGCTTTCAGCAACCAGTGATAAGCCCTAAGTAAATGCAATCTCATACTCCTTCAATCTCAATTTGTTGCTGGATCTTGATAGTGTTTCATGATTAACCTACTATATTTATTCTGTTCTTGCTTTCTAGCTCCTGGTTTCTTGTATGATAAATGCTCTGAAATGCTTTCTCCTTACTTTTTCAGTACAGAGTTATATTTTCTTTACTGCTACTTTGTGAATAATTTTGCAGATATGATCCACAAAAAAGGATAACAGCTGCGCAGGCCCTTGAGCATGAGTATTCCTTCTCTTAAATTCCCCTCATTTTTTGGCTAAGTGTTTCTGGACATCTGAATGTTTGTAATTAACAAAGAAGCTATTCTCTTCAGGGCTTTTAGCTTAGATAACGACCATTCTAATTAGTAATATTCTGTTAATGCTTTTTTATCCATATCATTTTCTGTAATTTAACAAGGTGCGTGGTTTTTATTACCATTTTGGATTCTTTGAAATATTGTCGTACTTGTACATGAACCTTCTATTCTTTTTCCTTAATATTCTGGTACTTGACTTAATATTTTTTTGTGGTGGTCATGTGGGATGGAGATAATATGAATGCACCACCTCTCTATACATTTTGAACTTGATCTCTATATGTATTTTTCTTTTCATTAAATATGTGTGGCTTTAGGTTTTGGAACTCAATATTGTCCTCCATCTAGAGTTGTTACAATGATACTAATAGGCATCAATCCCAGAAATGTAACTACTTCGGTGCTAAGAGATCTTCAGTTGTAAGGAGCTTCTGGTCTAGGAACTTAAAACTGAAATCTTGAACTAGGAAAAAATTAAGTTGGCTGGAGTGTTATATTTAGTAAATCTTAAACTAGAGGCAGAGATAACTACTGTAATTATAATTTTAAGAGAAGGTTACAATCTAGATTGATTTATATTTATTTCATGGTAGTTCTGCAAGTCTCGAAATGCTAATTATCATCTCTTTTTGCTTTTGAGACTGACCTTTCCTTTCTTTTTGTAGGTATTTCCGTATAGAACCTCTACCAGGTCGCAAGTATGTCATTCCCCTGTTGTTTTGCGGACAATATTCTGATTAACATTTTAACTAGATAAATATTTTTCTTGTTTTTCTTCAAGACTAATGGCTTTTACCTGTCTCTGTTCTTTCATACCATTTTTGGTTTTACTCCCCTGGGATAGGGGCTTTGCTGAAGATAGAAAGTAGATTGTTTTCTGTGCCATAGTTCTTAACCAATCAGTTTATTTCTGTCAGTGCGCTAGTGCCGCCGCAACCTGGAGAGAAAGTGGTGAACTATCCCATTCGACCTGTGGATACTTCAACTGATTTTGAAGGCACAATAAGTCTGCAGCCATCTCTCCAGCCTCTTCAATCGGTATGCCAAAATATTCTGTGGTTTGTTTCCTAGCTCTACATTTAGGACTGCAGAGTAGGATAGATTGTAGATGGTACAAAGAATAAATTCAGGGATAAAACCACTGGAAAATAATCCTGCATAATAATATTAGTGAACCATGTCTAATCCTAGTGTTACACCAATTTATTGTACTAAAATAGTAAGCCTAATACTAAACAAAAGGGAGGTATTAAACAAATATGGAAATCTTGTTAAAGTCCTAAAAAATAAGTTTTCCTAAAAACCACCCGACACATGTTTCAATTCCTATTAAAATTAAAATAAGAAAAAATATAAAGTAATTGATCATATGATAAAATTAATATATTTTATCATTCTCCTTGGGTTTGAAGAGAATAAATAAAACTAATTGGCTGACAAGTAGACTCTGAAACTCATATTAGAGCATAGAAAGAAAGATCTGTGCCACCTGTGAATACAAAGGAGTTTAATTTTATAATACAAACTATAACCCTTAGATTGTACTTTTTGTGCCAAATAAATACATGATTGGGGTCTGAATGATGAAATATTAAGCCAACTACTGTGATAATGTAATTTGAGAGACTAAAAAATTTTCACATTCAAGTAAAAGCCCAAAGTATTGGATAAGGGTGTGATATACATCCAAGGCCCTTCATTCTTTGTTTATTTCTTTTATATGTTATTGAGTATTAAGAGGATAAATTTAATTCTTCTTTATCAACTTACCTTTTAGAACAAACATGGTATCAAAAGTTGGAGGTTTTGAGTTCATGTCTTGGTCATTGCCCGATTTGTTGATTATTGTTCAGATGTTGGGCCTTGTTTAGAAAGATTTGTGTTTGACCCATATTTGAGGGACTATGATAAGAGAATAAATTTAACTCCTCTTTATCAAATTAAACTTTTAGAGTATGTAGCAGTTTAACTTAATCTAACATGGACCAAACATCAACTGAAAATCTCTTGGCATTATATATATTAGAAAACTTACTTTCGATTGATCTCCTTTGTTAACCTTACTTGTTCAGCTTAACTGTCTTTTGCTACTAAATAGGCACATTCCGATGGAGATCCGGATCTTAGTAAATGATTTCAAGCTGTATTGCCCTATTTGTCTCATGCTCCCGAAATGTATCATGTTTATATAGAAAGGAAAGTTAGTTATGCATACAAATGAGAGCAAGGTAGTTATAGGGCTGATTGGGATAGAGGAGAGGGGGAGCTTCTGGGATTTCTTTTCAGCTATTAGTCTTTTTCTTTGGTTGTTATTTTGATTATTGGATAAACCATTCCCATTTTCAGTCAGTTTCTTCTATTTCTCTATTGTTCTTAATTCTGATTGTTATAGTTGAGGGTTTTCATCACATTCTCATATACAACATAGGTCTCTTCAATTTTGGGGTAAAGTATGTGGATAGCACCTGAATTTTTTAGGATTCTAGGTTCGCAGCTGAGCTTTTATTCATCTTAACATTTTACTCTACCTTCTATTTTATATCAAATGAACACTTCAGTCTAACTTTTTTTGTTAAATTTATCATCTATTTTTATGATTTTTTCAAGGACATTCTTGTCCACTTCAGCAATAGTTATATATCCTATTGTTATCTTCTTATCTGTGTGTTTTTTTTTTTATTAAAAAAAAAAAAAATTATTATTATTTTTAAAACCTTAGATACTTATCTGTATTGGATTAAAAATAGTTGTATAAATGTACAATGGATGTATCCAAGGTCATATGAAAAAGACTTGGGCTTTATCTAACACTATAACTTTGCAAACTTGGGTAAAAACTAACATATACAAAGAAAACTCTATACGTGAATTTTTAACCCTTGTAACAATGCCAACCAAGCTTTGTTGTATGCCTTCCAAAGTAGTATGATTCCAAGCCACCCAAGATGAGTACACAGTACATGTAAGTTCTATGTAGTAAACTCTAGTTGAGCTGACTTCCCACTAGCATCCGATCAAGTAGAGAGTACTAAGTAGGGATTACCTTGGATGCATAAGTTCCAACTAGATAGAAATATGACGCCTAATTGTGAAGGGGTGGAATGGAAAACACTTGAATAAGTAAGTTTTTAGTGCCTCATCTACTGAACAAACATAGCAAGATACCTGTTTGAAAAGCAACTAATTTGTCCCATTTGTAGCCTTCTTATAGATGCAAATCAATAATGAATGCATGTCCCCAAAATATGTCTAACTGCTCTTCCAACACTGCCTGCCCACGAGGATGTTGAAGCCTACTAAAAATCATTCACCATGGCAATACATATCCTCCTAATTGTTGATGCCCATGAAACCTACTAGTTCTGTGATAGCACTTTCCGTCAACCTACTCTTGAAACCACAAAGCCCCAAATCAGTTAGAGTCTCTTAAAGAAAGTGGAATAGTTCTTCATGTCACTACTTATACTAATGTATTGGTGAGGTAGTGGTGATAAGCCCACTTGACCTCTCGTGTCCTTAGCATGAATATTCCAAAGTGACTTAGTAAGCAAAGCACGTGTGGACATCTTAAATGCTTAAGGTTCTTTTTCCTTGGGAGATAAATACACTCCAGCTAACCAAAGGTTTCCCATAACTCCATAAAAATGGTGCCAAGGAGGAATGTAGAGTTGAGAATAGAAACGGGCATGGATAGAACATAAAGCCAAAGGTGCTCTGTTCCTTAGAAGATTGAGTACTTAGGTTCCCACCGACATCCTGATATGGTCTCGTAGCTTGTTAAGATGAGGTGCATAATAAATCATTTTGAGGCATTCTTCTGCAAAGGAATACCAAGTACCTAAAGGACAGTTGCAAAGCCTTTATTCCCCTAGATTTCAAAATAGGGAAGGTCAACCTCATCCACTCTACCTACAAATATCTCCAATTTAAGCTAATTCATCCTAAATCCATAATAGTCATAAAGGATTTCAGTTTCACACATAAGATCTGAACCAAGGTTTGCTATCGATGGAGAACAAGATAAGGCTAAAAATAGAGAATTCAATTCTCATTGAATAATTAGTTAGAGTTTTAATCGTTTAAGTGTGTTCAAGAATAATTATAGTCGGTTTGTAATTAAGAAATTGATTTAGTTTTTAATCTTAATTAGTTTAGAAGGAAAATTCTAGTAGGCAAAGGATTTCTTTAGAACTTTTAAATAGGGGATTTATCTATGTATTATTGGAGTTTTCTTTCGATTGAAGAGTCTATTGATTGTTTCTGTCATGGTTGTGTGATACAATCAAACTTGTGTTATGATGTCATATGTCCTCAGTGGATGCCTAGAGTTTATCCTCTTTGTAGTGTGACAATATTAATTCTCTCTCTCTTTTACCAAGTATTTTTGTAGCAATTCCAGTGTACTATTCAAATTTATTCTTTGCATGTTTATTTTGAGTAGTGGTGGAATACCTTAGTAGGCCTTTTGTCCTGCATCAGTTACCCTCTAGAAAACAACATAAAATCATTAGCAAATGTTTGGTAAAAAATGCTAAAAAGAGTTGAGCACTTAGGATGATGATTGAATTTTGAATTATTGGCTGCCTTTTGAGTACCTGGTACTCCATTGAAATGACGAATAGGAAGGGAAAAGAGGGTTCCCTCGCTTATGTTCCCAATCTCTGTTGAGGAAATTGTCAAGACACCATTGATACTCAAGGAAAAAGACATGAACTTGACACATTCCAGAAAGAGTGAAGAAAAGATATTAAGTTACCTGCTGTTTGATGAAGCTGAACTCCATATACAGAGGCTTTTGTATTGATAGATGTTTATGTGAAATGGTTCTCTGACATATTATTTCCTATTTTGACAGGTATCATCTGGAAATGGAGTTTCTGGTGGCATGGGTGGCCCTCATGGGATGCCAAGATCTGTTCCACGTCCTATGCCTGTGGTAGGGATGACAAGGATACAGCCTCAGGGAATGGCTGCTTATAATTCTCAAGCTGGAATGGGTAGTGGGATGAATCCAGGCACCATTCCAGTGCAGCGTGGTGTTGCTAACCAGGCTCATCCGCAGCAGCAGGTTTGCAATATGCACACTACATACTTTCCCTATTGTGGTTAGTTCCTTCTGATTCAGTTTTCATTATTTGGTTGCAGTTGAGAAGAAAAGATCCAGGGATGGGAATGACTGGATACCCTCCGCAGCAGAAATCAAGGCGTTTTTGAGGTGATATCTCTTTCAATTTACTGATTATTAGAATGAAAATCTTGTGTGCCCCTATTTACGTTAAGGGTATATTTGGACTACAATTATGTATTTATTCTAAACGTTTATGATGTTTCCCATTGGTAAAATTCTAACAGTGGGATTTAATTCAAGTAAGGTGCATTGTGTAACTCACTTGCCAAAGCATCCACTTGTGTTGTGTTGTATCTGTATTCTGTAAGACAATAGCATAAAAGTAGACAATGAATGGGTCAAACTTCTTTCTGTGCTACTGTTTTGAAGCAGAGGATGGGAAGACGTCTTTGGACTCTGCTGAATGGGTTCTTTCCTGTTTTCCAGACCTTGTTTACCTGTCCTCTGTGTATGTGGTACATGTTTAGTGTTCCTAAAATGTTGAATTTGGTAGATTGATAAAGGGATTTTTATCATTTTGTCAGTGGAATAATACAATTTCATTTAATTTGTAAAATATTATTGTTCAGTTATATTCCCAAGTTTTCAATGAATATATATTAATTACCCAGAAGAAAGAAAGGATATAATGGGAATCTTTTCGGTTGCTTCGAGAATTGCAGGAGTTTCACAGTTACGAGATTTCAGCTGATTTGCAAAATTCCAGCCGTGGCCGTGTTCCGAATCTTCTGACTCCATTATTTATTATTATTATTATTATTATTTTGTGTAATTAGATTACTGTTTTAACAAATAGTTAAAAAGTCTATCTCTTCATAGTTATATATGTATATATTCATGTATATTTGGTCTGAAACCAGATCAATATTCGTTAATCAAGAAGTAAGAAACGGAACAAAAAACTACTAAAAACAAATTATAATTAAAAAAAAAAAAAAACTCGTGCCCAAGCTGAATCAAGGATAACTTTAGAAGGAGGCTTCTTTCAACAGTATTGTTAAGCCATATTGCATATACAGTTCTAAAGGCATTAATAAGTACCTCAGCATCCATGTTTCTAATAACAAAGTTTCTTCTGATCTTGAAACTCTCTAAGTTAAGGGAAGATTGTTGTGGTTGCCTATGCCATTGATAGAGAAGCCACGAATTGTGGCATAACAATTTGATGTTAGAAAGAAACATGAATTGCTTGAGTGTTATTAACCCAATTGAGTGCCCGACAAATTTGGTCTATCCATAGAACACAGTTTTGTTAGAAGAGATTCGGCTAGGAAGTGAGTTAGGATTATTATTATTATTATTATTTTTTTTTTGTTTATCCCACGGGTGTTCCGGATGAGTCCCGTCATTGAGGGCCGTCATCTTCAAGTTATTTCACGCTCGGAATAATCTTACTCGCTAATTTGTAGGTATTTCATTGGGTGAGATAGTTGGTTAGAGGATTTAACATTTTTTCATACTGCCCACGATTGAAAACTTGGATTATTGGTTAAGGAAGGAAGAGCCCCTACTGCTCCACCACATACCTCTGGTTTAGGATTATTATTTTTCCTTTAAATACAAATGAATTGGTGAGTTTAGTTCTCAACTTATTTTGATTCTACATAAATGATTCTTAAGTTTTTCTTTTTCGTCTTTTTGCATTTTAAATGTAAACTCTCAGCCAGGAAGTGAGTAAGTTCAGGACACCACAGCAGTAGTCACTCACCTTCGTTGATATATATATATATATATATATTTCGGTGAAAAGGAGATTTAATTAAAACCAGATAAAGGGAAACCACAGGAGGATAGAATTCTGTGGAAGTCCACATACAGCCAAAAAGAAAAGCAACATAACAAAAACCAGAAGAATGAAACCAAAAGAAAATACATAAAAGGACAAAATAACAGAAACAAAGAAAAGCCCTACATGAATAACCCATTTTGCCCATTTCGGATCTAACAAATCGAGTGTTTTGTGCCTGGACCCATATCAAACTTCAGAAGATCAATTAGGGTTTTGGGGGGAGATTCCATTGTCTGAATCTATGTTGTTTGAAATCCTCCCTAGAGCTGCTAGTTTTGTCCGCAATCTGGTTCCCTTCTTTTAACATATGCTGCAATTTCACCGAGCCCATTTTTTGTATAAAAAAATTGAAATCTTGAATTAGGAATTTTACTTTGTCATTTGAGTTTTCTTGAATGAGAGAGATTGCAACCGATGAATCCGATTCAATAACTAGGTGTTTGTAATTTTGTTCAATAGCTATATGAAGACCTTCCTTAATAGCCAAAATTTCCGCCTCTATGTTTGTAAGATGTGGAAAGAATATAGCAAACCCAACTAACTAATTTCCCTCATGATTTCTAAAAATTCCACCTATACCGCCTTTGCCAAGGTTTGGGAGTATAGATCCATCAGTATTAAGCTTAATAAAGGATAAGGAGGGAGGTGACCAACAAACAAATATTAGAGAAGATTCATGTGAATTGTGTTTTCTTATACCCGAGACCAGAGTGATGTATTTGATCACCAAGCTTTGAACAGTCAAGGGGTTAATGGAAGGTTTGTAGAGTTTATGTGGGGGGCAGTGGAGTCTGGAGTTTTGTTCAAGCCATAAATGCTAACATGCAAACGGGAAGAAAACATTCCGTGGGATGAAAGAGTTTAAATCAACAATGGAGCAACGATTATCATGGATCTAGGTAAATAAGTTGATAACTCGATTTTGTATCGTGTTTTTATACATTAATTATGTTCAATTTGAGTTAATTATGATATTAATTGGTTAAAATTAGTTGTTTATGACATCAAATTACATAATTTTTGTTTCAGAGAAAGTTTTGGGGACTAAATTGTAACATTGGACAAAACGAGGGGCTAAAATGCAATTTCCGAAGAATTTCACTACGGCCATTGAAGGGACTACGGTCGTAGGGCTACTACGGGCGTAGTGACACCCCTTACTACGGGTGTAGTCCGTGAAAAGTGGATCTACTACTGACATAGTGACCTCTACAATGTTTTGAACAATGAAAGGAAAATAATTACAAAAACTAAGGGAAAGAGAGAAAGAAAGGTTGTCGTTATCCTTGTCACTACAATGACGGTTTGCTCGCTTCTCCAGATCTCGCTGATTCCGCAACTCGATCCTTTGTCATGATCTTCGGATCTTCGACACTCACGCCTCCCGAAGATTCCTCGAGCTATCCCTTATGGTTGAGGCTCAAGCTCGGGAATAAACAACGAAAACTATGAAATTATTTTCCTTTCATTAGTTTTTGTAATTATTTTCTATCTCATAGGATTCTTATACTTATTAGGAAGTTTTAAACAATTAAGGGTTTTATTATACATTCTCGGGAAGGATACTGTTTGAATATTCATTATGATTTGAGTTTATCTTATGCTTTTAATTTAATTTTTATTTGATATGTATGCTTTGAGAGTCGGGTTTCTTATCTAGTTGATTTGCATGTAATTGAATATAATTAAATTAGCAGTTTGCTTAGGAGACCTAACCATAGGAGATTTTTCAAATTGCCGGATTATGACTAATAACTTGCGGCAACCATACTGAAGTTAGGAAGCCTAATAATCTCGAGTTGTAATTAATGCAAATCTTAATGTTAACTTATTAAATTGATGACTTAGTAATTAATCTACAAAGGTTTAAAATTACTTGCGACAATCATAGTGAGGTAATTAATTTAGATAACTCGGGTATGGTTGTAAGGTAAATCAAATGCATAATTGCCTTAGATCCACTTAAGTTAACTTTCGAATATAGGTCAACTTAGTAGATTCTTGAGAACATAATTTGAATCCTATTTCTCAATTCATGTTAGTTAATTTACTCTCTTGAACCAACTTCCACATGAATTATTTCTATGAGACTAATTCCTAATTCTCTAATATTTTCATAAATGATAAATTCTAATAAGTTGTTACCGACAACCCTGGGAAAACGATATTATATAAATGTAAAATCGTGGTACTACTGTGTTACTATCTGCATGCGATAAGTACTCTGTCTTAGTTGTGTTTGACTATGTGACACTTTGTTTGTGAGTCTTTTTGCTTTGATTTTAATAATTATTTTACTCACTCAAAACACACACCATATATCATTTGATATGTAGAAATTTGACATTGACCGGCTAATAATGGGGTTATAGAAGGCCTGGAAATTTCTAGCTAAAATGCAATCCGTAATAATATGAATGGGGTTTTCTATTTGGTTACATAAACTACATAAGGGAGAACTAGAAATTTTTTGCTTGAAAAGATTATAATTACAATTAATTTTACCTAAAGAGCAAAGCCAAAGAAAAACCTTAATTTTAGGCAAAGTTTAGAGCTTTTTCCAAAGCCAATTGAAATTTAAAGGGATCTTTGAATGAGTGTTTTCGGCAAGGGATTCCACTAAGAGAAGGTTGTACACTGTTTTTGTGGAAAATTTTCCATTTGGAGAGGGATTCCAGAAGCAAAGATCTTCTTGATCAATTAAGGGTAGATTGATGCTTAACAAATAATTGATGATAGGAGAAGGAAGATTTATAATAAGAGAACTTAAATCCTAAGTGTTGTGAGTGATGACATAACTAACAGTTATATTGTTTTCTGATTCAAGAAGGAGGCCTTTGATTTGTGCCCGGAGGAGCTTACTTCCACACCAAGTATCAAACTAGAAGGAAACATTCTAACCATTTCTTATGAGGTAAGAAGTACTTTTTTTACAAAGCTCTGTTCCTAGTAGAATACTCTTCCAGATAGGGGAAAATGTTTTAGGGTTTGTATAATTGTATTTTGCTTCAAGGATTAGGGCCCATAACATATCTTTGTTAGTGTTATGAAATCTCCATGCTAAATTCATAATGAGCGATAGATTTCTAAGATTTTCCATAGGAAGACCCAGCCCCACCCTCCTGCAGAGGTTTGCAAACTTGATCCCACTTAACATGTAATTTTCTGGAAATTTTGTCAATATTTTGAAGAATCTTTTTTTGGGAGTCTTATAAATTGCATAATATGTATGGGAATGCTAGATAGAGAGTGTGACTTTACCTGCTATGTTGAGAAATTTGTTTTCCAGGTATTGAGTCTATTTGAAAGATTTTCAATGATAAAATTGTGGGAATTAGAGGCTGTAGGTTTAAGGGAAAGAGGAAAGCCTAAGTATTTACCTAAGCAAGATGTATTAGAGATGCAAAGTGGGGAAATAATAAGATTTCTAGTGTGAGCTCCAGTATTTGGTGAAAGAAAAAAAATTTTATTTATGACCATTGATTTTTTGTCCAGAGATTGTAAAGAAATAAGTAAGGACATTTGCAATGGTTTGTAACGATTTTTTATCAGATTTAGCATAAAGCATGATATCATCCATTAAAAAAAAAAAAAAATGGTGTGGTAAGGGGACTAGATTTATATAAGAAAATGGGCTTCCATTGATTGGTTTTCATAGTATGTCTAATAAGATAAGAAAGGTAATCCATACATAAGATGAAAATGTACCTTGCCTAATACCCCAACTAGAGTAGAAAAAGTTTGTAGGTGACCTTTTTTATTAGAACACTACATGAAGCAGTGGATATGTAGGTAATGACTAGTCTAATAAATTATTCAAGGAAATTGAAGAAATTTAGAACATTTCTTATGTAGGACCATTCAAGTGTGTCAAAAGACTTTTTCATGTGCATTTTAATAATAAAGTTTTGAAATTTTTTTGTTTTAGTCTCATTAACATATTGCAAAGCTTCTTGGGCAGGCAAGAATAATGTTATCAGAAGTGGTAGAAAAGCAACTTGTTTAGAGCTAATAATATGAGGGAGGACTCTTTTCATTCTAGTAGCAAGGATTTTGGTAATGATTTTTATAAGTGGTATTGCAAAGGCTGATAGGACGAAAACCATGTATAGTATTTGCATTAGCCTTTTTAGGAATTAAAGTTATAAATGTTTTATTTAATTCATCAGGGATTTTGCATGTGGTAAAAGACATATCAACAATTTGATAGATGTGCTGAAAAGTTTGGTGCCAAAAGAGATTGAAAAAATATGGGGTGCAGAGCATCAGTGCTCCAGATAAGTCTTAGTTTGTTAATAAGTGCTTTATGATTTTCCAAATTTTGAGAGGGCTGATGGATATTGTAGAGGAGGTTGTTTAGTTTACTAAAGTTATGTTCAATATATTATGAATATTTGTATGTTAATTACCTTCACTATCTCCATACCTAAATTATCTCAATTACCTTCACTATCTCCATACCTAAATTATCTCCATTACTTTCACTATATTCATACCTAATTACTTTCACTATCTTCATACCTAATTACTTTCACTATCTCCATACCTAATTACTTTCACTATCTTCATCCATTATTGTTATTATTTACATTATCTCTACTACCTCTTCATCTCTATAAATAGAGGTGAAATGTGTAGTTTTGTAGTTACAAGAATACACAAGAAGATATATGAAATACAAGGATCTCTCTCTTCCTCTTCTTTTATTTGATTTATATCTTACATTTTGTTCTATATTGCTTTTTTATACAATAGTTTTATAACACGTTATCAGCACGAGTCTCTAACCAACTGAGACTAGCACGAGGCTCTACTACCGAGTAAAATATTTTTGAAGTTTATTTGAAGAATTATAAGGTACGTTATTTACCATTATGGTAAATCTTACTAAACTTGAATTTGCGGTCTCCGTCATCATCTTCATGATGATTTGAAAAGAGAATATTTTACCGTGAAAGATCCCCTTGTTTTGTGGGAAAATTTTTGAAAGAAAGGTTCGACCACCGGAAGATGGTCGTCCTCCCTAAAACACGGTATAATTGGTTGCACCTGAAGTTGCAAGATTTTAAATCCAACAAAACAATGAGTTGTTGATGAAAATCACGATACTTGACCAACGAGTTCTATTCCATTCCCAGAAGTGAATGATGTTATAACTCATGATCCCGAGAAGAGATCGTAGTCATGGTTATAATTATGATCATGGATATGTACTCGTGATAAATTTGGTCATTATAATCATAATTATCGAGATGATAATTCATGTACCAAAAATTTTGATGACCACCCGAAGTGGCCAAAAGAATTAGAACATTATATTATATATTATATATTTATGTAATATATTATCTTTTGTTATTTAATATTTTAGTTATCTTATATTTAATGTTTTTGTTTTGTTATTATTATGATGGTCTTATGATTGCTTATTATTAACTCACAACCTTGAAGTTTGTGAGATGATTTGTTTAATTCACAACCGGAAGTTTGTGAGATTATTTTTTTTAAATTCACAACCGGAAGTTTGTGAGATTATTTACATTGAATATTATTAACTCACAACCTGAAGTTTGTGAGATTACCAAATGGCTATGATCCCCTTTTATGGGTTGAATGATGACATTGAAAGTGTATGTCTAATTGACGGTGAAACTACACACCATCTTGAAATACGAGAAATATTTTTCTCATTTGAATGTGGGAGAAACAAGTGTTACCACAATAAATGGTAGTGTAAAACTTATTGAAGGCTCCGGAAGAGCTAATATAATATTACCAGGAGGAACTATGATTGCTATTGATAAAGCACTATTTTCCTCAAAGTCTCGAAGAAATCTATTGAGTTTTAAGGATATCCGACATAATGGATATCATATTGAGACTATGGAAGATAACGGTCATGAATATTTGGCTATTACGAAAATGACCTCCGGTAATAAGCATTTGTTGGAAAAGCTACCATCTTTATCCTCTGGCCTATATTATGCTAAAATTAATGACATTGGGCGCATCATTTAGTAAACCGGAAGTTTACTAATCCCGTTATTTTTAAAATTTGGCATGATCGTTTGGGTCATCGGGATCAATTATGATGCGAAAAATTATCGAGACAACGCCCGGTCATCCTTTGAAGAATCAAAGGTTTTTTCTGCGATAAGCTTTCATGTCTTGCATGTTCCCAAGGGAAATTGATTATAAGGCCATCACCATTAAAGGTAGGAGCTGAAAGTCCTACATTTCTATAGCGGTTCATGGAGATATATGTGGACCGATTAGTCCACCTTGTGGGCAATTTCGATATTTTATGGTATTGATTGATGCATCGACCCAATGGTCGCATGTTTGTTTATTATCTACTCGCGCCCTGGCGTTTGCGAGATTACTTGCCCCTAATAATTCGCTTGAGGCGCAATTTCCTGATTATCCTATTAAGCGAATCCGTCTAGATAATCTTTGGTGAATTTTCTTCGCATGCATTTGATTCTTATTGCATGTCGATTGGCATAATTGTGGAACATCCTGTAGCTCATGTTCCCCTGAGAATGGTCTAGCTGAATCATTTATCAAAAGGCTACGGTTAATTGCTAGGCCGTTATTGATGAAAACAAATCTCCCTCACGGCCGGGGCATGCTATTTTACATCTTTGCGGCACTTGTGCGTTTAAGGCCATCGAGTTATCATAAATTTTCTCTATTACGGTTGGCTTTTGGTTCGAGCCTAATATTTCTTATTTGAGAATTTTTGGGTGTCTTTGTATATGTTCCTATTGAGCCGACCCAACGAACAAAAATGGGTCCTCAAAGAAGATTGGGGATATATGTTGGGTATGACTCCCCGTCTATTATAAGGTATCTTGAACCTTTGGCGGGGGCGTTTTTCTGACAAGATTTCTTGATTGTCATTTTGACGAGAATTTGTTTCCCCAATTAAGGGGAGAGAATAAATGGCATAAAATTGAACTTGCGTGGAGAACATCATTGAATCATTTAGATCCGCGCACAAATGTGAGTGAACTCGAAGTTCAAAAGATAATTCATTTGCAACAAATTGCAAATCAGCTGCGATTCTTTTTCTTGACTCCGGAAGAAGTCACTAAATCGCATATTCCAGCTATAGATGCTCCTATTCGAATAGAAGTTCTGAAGAACAACAATTAAATCCTATATTTGTTGAATCAAGGCACGCGCGAGCGTGGCCGACCCCTTGGTTCTAAAAATAAAAATCCTCGAAAGAAAAGAGGATTAAATGATTCATATGACCGGAAGATCATGATGAAAACCAAGGGACAAGCGATGAAAAGATTCCAAATGATGAAGAGAATTCGGAAATCTCTATTAATTATACCACTCGAATAAAAGTTGGGATCGAAGTAAAATTGCTATTGATAATGCTTTTGCATATAATGTAGCCCTTGATATTTTCAAGGATAATGAGGATTTAGATCCTTCATCGGTTGAAGAATGTCGGCATAGAATTGATTGGCCTCAATGGAAAGATGCGATTCAATCGGAGTTAAATTCTCTTGCAAAGCGAGAAGTTTTGGACTGTAGTCCCGCGCCGGATGGTGTAAAACACTGTTGGTTATAAATGGGTGTTTGTGCGGCACGAAATGAGAATAATGAAGTCGTAAGATATAAAGCACGACTCGTCGCACAAGAGGCTTTTCACAAAAGCCAGGGATTGATTATGATCAAACTTATTCACCGCGTTATTGATGCTATTACACTCCGATATCTTATAAGTTTGGCGAGTTCATGAAAAGGTGGATATCGTCTAATGGATGTTATTCTGACTTATCTATATGGAAGCCTTGAAAAGGAAATTTATATGAAAATCCTTGAAGGATTAAAATTACCAAGGCTTCTAATGGCCCTCGTGGAATTATTCCGTAAAATTACAAATCATTATATGGGCTTAAACAATCCGGCGCATGTGGTACGATCGCCTTAGTGAATTCTTATTGAATTTAGGATATAAAAATGACCAAATCTGTCCATGCGTATTTATTAAGAAATCGGATTTTGGTTTTGTGATTCTTGCTATATATGTTGGCGATATTAATCTCATCGGAACTCGAGAAGAGCTCCAGAAGCTATAGATTGTTTGAAGCGAGAATTTGAAGTTAAAGATTTTGGGAAAACCAAGTTTTGTCTTGGGCTTCAAATTGAACATGTGGAAAGATGGAATTTTTGTCCATCGGTCAACATATACAACTAAGGTTTTGAAAAGATTTTTCATGGACAAAGCACATCCATTAAGTATTCCAATGGTCGTGAGGTCATTTGGATGTAAATAAAGATATTTTTAGACCTCGAGAAAATGATGAAGAACTACTTGGTCTGAAGTACCATATTTAAGTGCTATTGGTGCATTAATGTACCTAGCAAATAGCACTCGACACGATATAGCATTTGCTATAAATCTATTGGCAAGATTTAGTTCTTCACCAACAGCGACATTGGAATGGTATTAAACATGTCCTTAGATACCTCCAAGGAACTATTGACCTCGGATTATTTTATTCAAATAAAAATGATCCAATATTAATTGGGTATGCGGATGCCGGTTATCTTTCCGATCCGCATAAGGCACGTTCTCAAGCGGCTATTTATTTACATATGGCAATCTTTGCTATATCATGGCGCTCTACAAAGCGAACTATAGCAGCAACTTCTTCTAATCATCTTTGAGATAATAGCCGTTCATGAAGCAAGTCGAGAATGTGTATGGTTGAGGTCAATAATACATTATATTAGAGAGAATTGTGGTTTATCTCCCAGAGTGAGATTCCAACTCCTCTATATGAAGATAATGCGGCTTGTATAGCTCGATTGAAAGGAGGGTATATCAAAGGAGATAGGACAAAACACATTTCACCCAAATTTTTCTTTACTCATGAACTTCAAAAGAAGGGTGATATTGATGTACTTCAAATCCGGTCATGTGATAATCTTGCAGATTTATTCACTAAGGCTCTTCCGGCCGCAACATTTGAGAAATTGAGATATAAAATTGGTTTTGCGTCGGTTCAAAGATTTCAAGAGTTCATCTCAACAGGGGAAGTGTTGAGATTAATACCCGTCGATGTATGGATTCTTCATATTCCTCGAGAATGACCAATGAAGGAGGCGTAATTTCAGAAATTACGGTTTCTCACCTGCTCATCGGACGAAATTATTTACTGATCGAGCGAAGTTGGAATGTTCCTCTAGCACCAGTACTTATGTAGAAGTAAAATCTTCCTTAAGATTCTTCTTGTGGAAGACAATAAAATTAATGTGATGGTAACGAAATCGATGATGAAGCGGTTGGGTCACGACATAGAAGTCATAAATAATGGAGTTGAAGTTGTGCGTACATAAAAGAATATTGTACTCCTTTTTCCCTTAATCGAGATTTTTTCCCACTGGGTTTTTATCGATAAGGTTTTTAACGAGGCGTATTCTTTATGTAATGGATATCCAAGGAGAAGTGAACCACGAAGATTCATCACATTGAATGGAAGTGATAAGGTTTTCATGAGACATATTTATTTACAATGGACATACAAAAAAGGGGGAGTATTATGAATATTTGTATGTTAATTACCTTCACTATCTCCATACCTAAATTATCTCAATTACCTTCACTATCTCCATACCTAAATTATCTCCATTACTTTCACTATATTCATACCTAATTACTTTCACTATCTTCATACCTAATTACTTTCACTATCTCCATACCTAATTACTTTCATTATCTTCATCCATTATTGTTATTATTTACATTATCTCTACTACCTCTTCATCTCTATAAATAGAGGTGAAATGTGTAGTTTTGTAGTTACAAGAATACACAAGAAGATATATGAAATACAAGGATCTCTCTCTTCCTCTTCTTTTTATTTGATTTATATCTTACATTTTGTTCTATATTGCTTTTTTTATACAATAGTTTTTATAACACAATAGTATAAATATTACGAAAATGATTGAGAATATGTGATTCTATCATACCCATTTGTCATCATCTAGCTTGAGACCTAGAATCTTGTTTTTCCTTCTCTGTTGATAGTAGAATTTTGAAAGAATTTTATATTTTGGTCCGGTTACAAAGCCAATTAATTCTAGATTTTAATTAAAAAAAAAAAAAAAAAAAAAAAAAAAGTATTCTTGTTGTAAGATAATAAGGTATTCCGTCAAGTGAGTCTTGGCCGAGTGGTGGGCACCCACACTCCCAACCTTAAGGTTGGGAGTTCGACACTCACTACCGGCCTTAGTCTTCGCCAAACTAGCAATTATCTTTGTCGGATCCCGGGTGTGGATTATTCGGGTCAACCCGGACACCACACCATAAAAAAAAAAAAAAAATAAATAAATAAGGTATTCCAACTATAGTTCTCTTTGGAGATTTGTGAGAAAAGCACTTGGTTTCTTATCAAGATGCACTTGAATGTCATTGGTTTTTTTTTTTTTTTGGAAAATGTTGTCAAAGTGTTTTATATTCCTTGTTTTGACTTCTTTTTGAAAGTCAGACATACAAGCAAAGTAGTGTTTATTTGAGATGCCATGTTTTATTAATGAGGTTAGGGAAAGTAAGGTTAGTCAACCACATAGGTTCAAACTTAAAGGGCATATGTTTAGATCTATGAGCAGTAGTATGATGAAGGCATCGAATCCATTGGGTGGCTAATGAAAGTAAACATCATGAATGGTGGATGAGAGTAAACATCACAGATGATGTATGACAAGCAGCGACATGGATGGTAACAATAAGCAACAGTGATAGTAATAGTAATAGTAAGCAACGATGATACTTAACATTAAGCAACACGAGCTATGGTGATAATTTGCAAATTCATGAATGTGTGTATCTTAAAAAAATAAATAAATAAAATAAAATAAAAATTAAAAAAAAGAGAGGAAAAAAAAATATTTTTAAAAAAAAAAGCAAAAAAAAATAAGACAATAAGAAAAAAATATGTTAAAAATGATATTTTGATTCTTCGATAATTCCAAACAGAGACTTGAATGATGATGTACTGAGATTTGAACAATGATGTTAAAGATGGGATGTACCTTTATATAGACCTTCTCAAAAGTTAGAGAGAAGTATCCTACTTGGACTATACGAGTCTTATTCAAATCTGATTTTATTTCTAAATTATCTTTCATTTTATATATATATATATATATATTACAAAACATATTTATTAAATTTAAATATATATAATTTAACTCAAATATTGATTCCTAAAATTTTTCTTCATATTTTCATATACATTATATTTATCTTTAAATCAAATTCACATATTTAATTTGATTTAAATTTAAAATCAGAAATATATTCGGATTATCAAGAATCATATTTATTATAGAATCAAATTTGATTCAAGTAATATATATATATATATATATCTTTATCTATAGCAATTATTGGTACTTGTTCTCAATACAAATTCATCAAATTAGTCCGTGTACAAGTCTTAAAGGGGCAATTTGTAGATAGTAAAATTTTATTTATATATTTAAATTTTTTTGTGGTTGATAAAAATTCACTTCATAATTTTAACTCTAACGAATCATATGTTGATAGCTCGATTTTATATCGTGTTTTTATACATTAATTGTGTTCAATTCGAGTTATTTTTGGAGTTAATTAGAATTAATTAAATGGAAATTACGCAAATTTGCTCTGTTTTTTTTCAAGAGTTTCGGGGACCAAAATTGAAGAAATGAAGAAATCGGGGACTAAATTGCAATTTTTTTCTCAACATGGGCGTGTTGAAGAAGCTCAACACGGTCTTTGGGCGTGTTGGAGACACGCGACACGGGCATGTTGAAGGCAGAATGACGTTTTTCAATGTCCCACATGAAAATTTTACCTCTTTTCACCTCTATTTCACTCCTATATATAGATGCACTCCCCCAATTGTTGAAGCACACCGGAATCACTCGGAACATGAGCATTTCTGTGTTCCTAGCCAATAGGAATTTCGTGATAAGCTCTAGTTGAGTTTTTAGTTTTCATTTTTCTTTCTTCTCGAGTGTAGGGTTGAGCCTCCACCATAAGGGATACCCTATAGTTTAGTTGAGGGGAGTGATAGTTGAAGATCTTCAGAGCGGGATAAGGATCCGGAGTACGAGTCTCGGCAAGGTCCGGAGGATTAAGCCAGTCCGTGGAAGCAGTGAGAACAACACGACAACTTTCTCTTTCCTTTTCTTTTTCGTTCTTGTATTTCTTTTCCTTTATATGTTATGATTCTGTATTCTAAGATACTCTTTATTTTGATTGATTGATTAATGATTTATATATTCCTAGGAAGGATATGTTTTAATATACATTATGAATTGCTTATTGTTTTACGCTTTCGATTTAATTCTCGTATTGAGTTTATGCTATGAAACTTAGGTTGATGCATGATACTACAATAGTTAATTGAATTGACGGTTTGTTAATGAGTCCCCACCATAGGAGATTTAACAGATTGCCGGATTAGGACTAATAACGTGGCCACCATACTGAGGTTAGGAAGCCTAATAATCTCGGGTTTGGAATCAATGCAAATCTTAAGATTATGTTGTTGAATTGACGCCGCAATAGCTAATCTAAAAAGGTTTAGGATTACTTGCAACCACCATATTGAGGTAATCATTCTAGATAACTCGGGTATGGTAGTAAGACAATTCGAATTCATAATTGCCTTAGATCTGCTTGCAAGCTACACATTCGAACATTGTTCAACTTAATTAATCATACGTACTTCATTAGAGATCTTAGTCAATTATTTTCCATTCTTATCTTTATTATTCTTTTACTCAAACATATCTGAATTGAATGGACACATAGGACTAATTCCATGAACTTTAAAGTTTGTCATAATTGGTAGAAACTAACCAGCCGTTCCCAACGTTCCCGAGGATACAATATTTATAAATTTAAAATCGAGGTACTCCCGTGTTACTATCTGCATGCGATAGGTACTCTGCCTTAGTTGTATTTGATTATGTGACACTGTTTTGTGAGATTATTTGCTTTATATGATACTATATTTTACTCACTCAAAACACACACCATATGCCGACATGACATGTGATTGCCAAAGGAACCAATCATAATACTCTTCTTGTGACCTTCTTCATCTATAAATAGATGAGCAAAGGTCTTCAACAAAAACACATATACAAAGAGATATTTTGAAGGAGTCTTGAACCTTTGCGCATACGGCTCTTCCTCTCCTCTTTATTTCTTTTTTTTTTTTTTTTTCTTTCTTTTTTTCATCTTGTAAATAGAATGAATGTAGAGGGGAGAAGGTAATAATTAAGTTCAAAATTATATTTTTCTCTTTAAATTTTTTTACAGTTAATTTCAAAAAATAAATTTTGTTGCAGTTTATTTTATACATTTTTATGTAATTCTTATATTTATTTTTTGTTGTTCTATATTTTACTTCAATAGGGTTTTTCCTTTTATGCATATGATTTGTGATGTGTAATTTCTTATCATGTATTTACACAGTTATGTTTGTGATTAATTATGATAAATTGTCACTTAAACAAACATAACATAAGACAGAGTACCTATCGAATGCAGATAGTAATATGGAAGCATCAACGATTTTAAATTAACAGCTTGATAGTATCTTATCAATTATGACAAAGTGTAGTGTAATGGGAATTAGTCCTAGGCTCAAATTCAATTCATGGAGATTGATAATTTGAAAAGAAAAGCAAGTAAAAGATAAATAATATTAATCTTAATTAAGCTCCAATGATCCAATTAGGAAGACCTATATTCGAAGATACAACTTGCAAGTGGATCTAAGGCAATTATGGTGGTTGTAAGTAATCTTAAACCTTTCTAGATTAGTTATTAAGGCGTCAATTTAACAACATAATCTTAAGATTTGCATTGATTCCAAACCCGAGATTATTAGGTGTCTAACCTCGGTATGGTGGCCACAAGTTATGGTCCTATGGTGGGGACTCATTAACAAACCGTCAATTTAATTAACTATTGTAGTATCATGCATCAACCTAGGTTTCATTGTCAAATCGAAAGCATAAGACAATAAGCAATTCACAATGTATATTAAAACGTATCCTTTTCGGAAATGTGAGATAAAATCTCTAATTGTTCATTCTAAAGATAGAAACCTATGACACAGAATTATAACAAATGAAAGAAAACGAAATACAAGAATTAAAAGATAAGGAGAAAGTAAGGTTGCCGTTTTCGTGTCACGCCCTAACGATATGACTCGTTTCTCCAGATCCGAAAGATTCCTACACTCCAAATCTTTTATCTCGATCTACAGATCCTCGATAATCACGCCTCTCGAATATTTCTCATAGCTATCCCTTATGGTGGAGGCTCAAGCTCAAGAATAAAAACGAAAACTATGAAAAGCTGAGATCTGCGTAAGTACTTGAGAGTCGACACTCGAAAACTCACGTGTTCTCTGCAATTCTGGTGTGTTTCAACAACCGAGGGAGTGCATCTATTTATAGGAGTAGGAGTAGGTTGAACAGAGCAAATATTCTGATGTGGGACGCTCATGTTGCTTTTAACACGCCCATGTTCTAAAAAATTGCAATTTTAGTCTCCGATTTCTTCCTTTCTTCAATTTTGGTCCCCGAAACTTCCGAAATCGAAGACAGAAAGAATTTGCATAATTTCCATTCAATTAAGTCCAATTAACTCCATAATCAACTCGAATTGAACACAATTAATGTATAAAAATTTATATCCCAAAACCGAGTTATCAATTTGACTATTATGCCTCTCTTTTACTATTATGAAAAAGATATCTACAAAATTTCTTAAACAAATAAAGTAAATACTTATAATATTTTTGTTGACTTTTAAAATCATAATAATATTGTTGACATCATTTTATTATCATTATTATTATATAATATGATGTTATTATATATTATAACGACAATAAATTTAACTTTATAATCCTTATAAGTAAGGATAAAATTATAACAAATCAATTATATTCTAACAATAAATTTTGTATATTCTTCACTAAAAATATTTGATTTAAATTTACTTCACACAATGAAGTTTATATCTAATATACATATATATATATATATATATATATATATATATTGATAACATCAAATATGATCATGTTTTGGGATATAAATTGTGCATATTTTGTGAGTTTTATTGTATTAAATTGAGATAAATTGAGTGATTAATGGTTTAATTGTATATTTTGCATTTCGGGTAACCTCGGGGCAAATTGGCTTAGAAAGATAAATTCGGAGGCAAAAGAACAACATTCCGGAATTGTGCTACACCCTTGGAAGATGGACTACGCCCGTACACTCTATACGTCTGTTGCCCTTTTGTGCATCACGCCCGTATAAAGTAACTAACTGCTCCACAACCATTTTACTCTGGATTTTACGTCCGTAGGACATAACAACATTCATACGCCCGTAGAGCAGAAAGGACAACGCCCGTAGCAATGCCAGAATCACTGTTTTATTTGTAAAATGATGATTTTACCCTTACTTTCATTTATCTATAAATTATAGGATTTTTACCATTAATAGAGGTTGGATTAGGCTTGTTTTACATATTGTTACTCTGCGATTTTAATTGTAAGGTTTGGTAGAACTTAGAGAGAAATCTATACTTTGATTTTCCAATTTTCTTAGAGATTACTCTCTACTTGTTGTAGTATTGAGTATCTTGGAATGTATTAGGTAGGTTTACCTCGAACTGTAAGGAAATCTACTGAATCTATTCTAGGGTGTTTGTACTACACAAATTGAAGATTCAAGTTGAAGAAGCAAAGAAGAATCAAGAGAAGGAGTTGAAGAGGAAGAAGGTTTAATGTCTATGTTTCACTTTCTCCTTTTCTTCTATTATTCCTTGTTATTCTTTGTAATTAGTTAACCAACCTTAGGAACTCTCATTTCTACATTTCTTATAGGTAGATTTGGTTGGTTTCATTTTACAATTTACTTGAGATATTGTGATATTATTGGATTGAATGATTGTGGTTTTATTAATTTGAATTGCAATTTCATTGATGGCTTTAGATCTGAATTTTATCTTTAGTATAAGCTTTGATTTGAGATTGTGGTTCCGGATTAACAATAATTGTTAGGCCGGACCTTGGATATACGATTAGTGCCAAGTTAATGTGATTAGTTTCCTATTGATGGACCGGACCTTGGATGATTGATAGGAGATCTAGTTGTGTTAACATTTAAGTGTTCTTAATCTAGGAATTTCTTGCCACGACCCGTATGGAGGAAATTCTACTTTACACTTGAATTTGGTGGAGCTATGATACTAGATCCAAGATTATCCTATTCTTGGTATTTTGTATCCTCTTTATCTCACCTATATTTTATTAAGAATTCCTTTCAACCTTTTTACTTGCTTTATTTTTTACATTGTTCATTTACTTTGCTTTCTAGGAAATCAGAATTCAATCCTATCATTCTTGATAAAGGTTGGATTACTTGATGATTGATTCATACTTCCAAATCATTTTCATAATTGATTTAATTATATTTTTCACACTAAAAATTAATAGACGTCTTGGGAAAACAATTTTATAAATATTAAAATCTAGAATACTACATTTATTTACTAAACTATTTCGATAGGTTCTCTGCCTAGTTGAGTTTATTTTCTTAGTGACAATTCTATTTTAATCTTGAGAATTCCTATTATTTTTTAGTATTATTTTATTCAATTATTTATATTATTTTTATATATAAATATAACTCATCATATATATTTACTATCACTAATAATGCCATAAATAATTATTTTTCTCTTCAATTTTTATACATATATAATATATATATTATGCTTATCAAAAATATATATATATATATATATATATTATAATTATTTTATCTTTTACATTTTAATTTGAGAATTCATTGTGGAATATCTCTCTAGTATATATATAAGAATACAACCTGTTATTCTACTAAAAGTTTTTTTTTTTCCTGTAATAGTCCTATTGTAATTGTATATATTTCTTATGGTTGTTTTTTATTTTATTTTATTTTTATCTATTTCAATCTTTACCTTTTTACTTTTTGTTCTTCACTCTTTAACTTATCTATATTATGTACTATATCTAATAATTGATATATTTTATGATTTTTAATTTTATTTATTTATGGACTTTTCACCCCCTAACTTATTCTATGAGTAATTCTTTTTTTTTTAATTACCATTTCTTTTTCTTTTCTTTTCCCCTCTCTTTTCTTTCTCCCTTCCTGAAAAAAAAAAAAAAAAAAAAAAATCCCTCAAAAAATTTTGAGATAAGGGGATTGAGATTAATCAATTTATGTTATTTAACTTTTTCATTTTCTTCGTTTTTATATAATACGTTTTTTTTTTTTATTTCATCTTTTTTGCTTGTTCATTTTTATTTATTTATTTATTGTTTGTTAATTCTACATCACACATGACTCTATTTTTAAATTATTTAAATTGTTGATATTATATATAGAGAGAGGTAGTTATATACACAGGTATATATATAGATATATAACCATAACCGATATGTCGACGTTGGCTGGCGGAGTGGTGGAAGGCCCTCCCTCTCAACTCCTTGATCGGGGTTCGACACCCCCATTCCCCCATGTAATCAAAAAACTAAAAAACTATATCCGATATGTACACACAAATATTATATACAACCTTATTTTTCCTCCTTTTTTCTTTTTTAATTTCTCAGATCAATCTTGGAGGTAATCTTGTATAATGTCGTTTGCAGGTAGGTTTACAAGAATGATGACCATAAAGAAGAAGAGGAAGAGAGAGAAGAAACAAAAAGAAGAAGAAGAAAATCGGAAATAGGAAGAAGAATGAAAAATAATAGAAAAATAAAAAAATTAAATTTGAAAAGAGAGGAAAAAAAAATTAAGGGAAGTATCCTTAGTTTTTAGTGTTAATTAAATTGATATAGTATTGTTCGAAGAATATCATTAAAAATGTCAAAATAAAAACAAATTAAAGATTAAATTTATCAATTTAATTTATATTTTTCTATTTTTATCCTTATATACTTACTTCAAATCATTCATCATATCTGATTTTTTATTTTTTTTTTCAATCAAAAACACTATGCTATATAAATTAAATAGAATATTAAATACCTTAAAAATAAAAATTTAAGATCATATATGTGAAAAAAAAAATTAATTGTACTTATATATGTATAGATATATAGATAGATTGGACAATTTCCTATGTACTCAAGTTGTTTCACCTTTTGGGGAGTGTTTCGTCGGTTAATGCTGAAACTACGAGTAAAAGAAATGGCGGCATGCACCAACGCGAAAATTAATACAAAGGAACAAAGATATTTCTATTTTTGGAAAAGTTAAGAAATAAGCAATGCTAGTGGCGGCAGTTATTTTTTTTTTTTTTTCCTTTTTTAATGTTACTGGAAATGGAAAGCATGTAGGGGGCACGTGGGTTAGTCATCCTCCTGTGATTTCATATGAGGACAAACCAGCTGATATTTGTATTCACATGACCTAAATTTAATGGTGGCTTTGCTAATCAAATAATACAATAAAAATAATAATAAAAAAATACAATATATATATATATACCAAATATATATTATAATAATAGTAATATATAAATATATATATTTATATAAGATATATTTATATATATATTATAATAATTGTAATTAATTTGTTATATATATATATATATATAATTTTAAATACTAAATACATATAAATTAATAGAATATAAAAATACAGTATGTTATTTATAAGATTATAGTACTACATTCTCAAATATTTAAACAAAATACAAGTATTGAGTATTTAATTTAATAAATAGTTTACTTGAATGTGTTATGAATAAATAAAAAAAAGAAAATCTTAACGTAGAATAAAATATACATATTAAAAAATAATAAATAATAAAATAACTAGATTAAATTTAATTACAATATTAATTTTTTTTTTTTTGAAAAATCTTAACTTCTATCATATCTCGAACTCATGACCTCTCATGTCAAGTGAAGATGCTACCAACTGATTTACACCTTCTTGACAATTACAATATTAATTTATTGAATTTTTTTCATTATTTAATTCAAAAAATTTTAAAAAAAATTAAATTAAAATATGTTATAAGTACTTCTATATTTTAAATATTTGATATAGAATAAATCGTAAGTCATTTACACACTACAAAAAAAAATTAAAAAAAAGATTTGTAAGCTATATTTTAAATATGCTTTAATATTTTTATTTCAATAAAGTATTTTTAAAATTTATTTTAATCCTCTAATCAAAACATATAAAATGGTGCCCTTAAACTTTCTGCATTTTAAAAAAATATATATATATATTAAACTATTTTTATCTCTAACAAATTTCAAATGGCCTCTTAGTCACAATTGACTTATCCATTCTTAACCTTCATGCTTAAATATTAAAAGAAAACTTTGTTACAAGTAAAATCTTTTTTCAAGTCAAGGAGGTGTAGCTCATTTGGTAAACACTCTCTTATGACCTTTGTTCGAGACACGTTAGAAGTTAGGATTTCTCAAAAAAAACAAAAAAAATAAAAAAAATTAAAATTATATATATATATATATATATATATATATATATATAATATTGATAAAAATCAATGGAATAGATAGATTAAATAATTTAACAAATCATAATCAATATAATTATTTACAAAAAAAAATAAAAATAATAATCATAAAAGAAACAAGAATTAAAAGATAAATATAATGAAAAGTTTCCATTTACATAAACAACAAACAAATTTCTCAAAAAAATAAAATAATAATAATAATTAAATAAATTAGCTAAGGAAGAAAAGGGAAATACGTACAAAACGACAAAAAGAAAGAAAAAAAGACCAGTAGAAGTACGTAAACCCATCTTCTTCTTTTTCGTTTTCTTGTTCTTTTTTAATAATAAGATATATATATATATATGTTTACCAAAAAAAAAAAAATATATATATATATATATAGAAACCGTGGGAACAGAAGATACCGTGCAGGCACTAGTATTGTTGATCGTTTGACAGACTGCGTTCAATACTTTGTATTTGTAAAAGTAAATCTATTATTTTATTTGAATGAATTTCTATCTTCTTTTTTTTTTTCTTTTTTTTTTTAAATTTTATAATGAGAAAATTTTCTATTTGACCGAGTTTGAAGATAGAGGGATCAGGCGGGATGATATTACTCTTAAATCCCTACCTTCAAATATATATATAAGATAAATAAAATTATAATAATAGTAATTAATTTGTTATATATATATAATATATAATTTTAAATACTAAATATATATAAATTAATAGAATATAAAAATGCAGTATGTTATTTATAAGATTATAGTACTACATTCTCAAATATTTAAACAAAATACAAGTATTGAGTATTTAATTTAATAAATAGTTTACTTGAATGTGTTATGAATAAATAAATAAAAGAAAATCTTAACGTAGAATAAAATATACATATTAAAAAATAATAAATAATAAAATAACTAGATTAAATTTAATTACAATATTAATTTATTGAATTTTTTTCATTATTTAATTCAAAAATAAAAAACAATTTAAATTAAAATATGTTATAAGTACTTCTATATTTTATAATATTTGATATAGAATAAATCGTAAGTCATTTACACACTACAAAAAAAGAAATTAAAAAAAAGATTTGTAAGCTATGACAAAATTATATATATATAATTATGACCAAATTTAGTAAATTTAACTGTATTATGCTGAGAAAAATTCAGCAGAATTCCTAACACTAAACAGGGATAAGACAAGATGTAAAATTCAATCTTGTAAGAGATGTTGCTATTATTTTTTTTTTTTCTAATTTCAAGTATTTTCATGTTTCAAACTCATTACATTGACATCGAATAAATGAGAATGTTTGCAATTGAGTTATATCTTCTTGTCATCCGTTACTATTCTCCTTAGACATCGTTTTGTTAATTATTATAATATTCTGAATATAACAAATGAGTTTATGCATAACTTGGACTATTCCTATGTCTCAAAATTCAAGATTTGGGCACGACATTCGTTGTTACACCTCACGTTCTGAAATGGACAATCAATTCTTTCTGCTGCCGACTCTCTCTCTCTCCCCCCGTTTGTTTGTTATTTATGATTAATCTTGGCACCTGCAAAAGCGTGCCCCTAGCTAGTGGTTTTATATGTATATATATTACGATTGAAGGTGACAACGACAGAGGCATATTATTAAAATTTTTATGTCTGTATTACAGAAAAGTACTGAAATTATGGCTCATGCCATGAGACGTGGAGAAGAAGAAGATAATAGAGAAGAGAGCTTTAGCAAGTTCTTCGAAAGATGGGTGAGTGAACAAAGCAGTTGCCTTGAAGAACTCACGAGAGCCGACGCCGCCGCCGCCGTAGCAGCAAATGATCCTGAAGATCACGAGCGAAGGGTGTTGATTCCTCTTATCGACCGCGTTAAGAAGCATTACGAACACTATTACAGAACCAAGACGAGGTGGGTACGCCAAGATGTACTCGCCATGTACAATCCTTCATGGAGGAGCACACTGGAGGATGCTTTCTTGTGGATTGGGGGATGGAGGCCTACCATGGCTTTCCATTTGCTCTATTCCAAATCTGGGATCCAACTTGAAGCAGGTTTGTCTGATGTGCTGCAGGGATTTCGTCTCCGGAATTTGGCAGACCTGTCACCGCGTCAGATAACTCTGGTGGATAATTTACAAGCAAGGACTATACAGGAAGAGAGGGAGATTAATGAGAAACTTGCCAAACATCAGGAGACTGTGGCCGACGCATCTATGGTGGAATTATCCCATATTGCAACCCAGCTGATACGGGCTCCACCTCCACCTCCTTCTGCTGATATTATGAATACTAATAATAGAGTTGAGTCCACAATTGCATCCAAAGAGGAACCTTTGGTTGACCTCTTAATTAGAGCCGATGAATTACGACTTAAAACACTCAACGAAATACTTGGTATTTTGAATCCTTTTCAGGCTGTACATTTCTTGATTGCTGCAGCTGAATTGCACCTCAGGCTTCATGAATGGGGTAGGACAAGAGATGACACCAGGCACCATGGACATGGACAACTACAACAACACCCACACCACTCATAACTAATTCCCATATATATGGCTTATGTTCTTTATTATTAATTATTATTTTAAATCAAATATTAATTTTCTAGTAATCATTTTTATTCTCTATGGAAAGGAGGGGAAAAAAAAAACATGATCATGGTATGGACTGGCTGTGCAAGCTCAAGTTCTTGAAATTTCTTAAGGTATATTCTCTCTTTCCTTTATATTTTCTCCAGCAACTGATGTTCTAGACAGTTTGTTAGACAGTTTTTCTTGTGATGTAACTTATGCTCTTGCAATAGATAATGATTGAATAAATTCCCTTTTTTCTTTTTTCTATTTAGTGTCTGTCGGTTTCGTGACTCTATTTAGTTTGGCGAATTAAAAAAAATAATAATAATAATTTGTAGTTCGCATATATAAACATGTATGAATATGAGTTCTTTTGTTTGATTCCCTTCCACTAAATCGTTATCATTAAGAATATCCAAGAAGATTCAGGCACGTAAAGATTCCATGGATCTATCTCTATATATTAAGATGATTATATTTCTTATTTCAGCAACAGAGAGTACAAGGGGGATTACATTAACCTGATCATAGATACCAACAAGCTAATATAATCGTCTTATTGTTACTACATTCAAAGATGAGCGGTGGGGGTTGGGTCAGCATAGGGTGATAAAGCATCCCGGACAAAATTTTGAAGCGGTCTTATAGTGAACACCTGCAAAAGTAACGGTCACTTAGTATAAAATTGCAGATGATACACACATAGATTAAGCTGGTAAAGGATCACAAGTACTGTTTCTATATTAAGGGAAAGAAAATGAAAGACTAGTGAAGGAGGGCTTTTACTTCGCAATATCTAGTGGAGGACGGCTTTTATTGCAGAATGCTCCTACCAGTAGTATCTAAGGAATATTGGCTTTTACTTCTCTAAAATGCAAAAGGATATCAATATGTCAATCCTTGATATTGTGATATGACTTGCAAAAGGATACCAAGGATTCACAAGTTTTACATAGGGCATCTTAGGATCTCTCTCTCACCTATTATTTCTGAACATTAATAATCGACTACTGTTAATAATATTTTTCAGACCCAAAAAAGAAAAAATACAAATATTTTCTCCTTCACCAGAATCAGGTCCTACAAACACCAATGCTCCAAAACTAATAGAAAGATGAACTTTAGTGACAAATTAGGGAGGGAGACAATGCAATGATAACATATTCTACTATATTGCAAAGTCACAATTTTTAATGTAGCTTTTCCTTTCAAAGAGTATAAAGATAACAAAAAATTAAGCCAACCTCATAGTTCATCCTTCTTCAAATCTGTATTTGAAGCGTCTGATTCCACAGGCTTTTCAGATTTGGAGTCCGATTCAGTATGCTTTTCAGATTTGGAGTCCTTTTGTGCAGGACCATCCCTATTCTTTTGGATAAAGTCAATGATGTCCTCCTTTGCTCTACCTCCATCATACTGCAACAACTTACCACTGGCAGATCTGAAGTACAATGTTGGAAAACCTTGAACATCAAATAACTTGGTTGTGATATCATTTGCAGTCGCATCCTGGAAATAGCAACCCATGTCAGATTGACATATGCATATAATTAAATAACATATATATAATATATATTCATACAACCAGAATCCTAATGCATATAGATATACAATGGGATCAGGTAAAAAGTAAAACAGATGAAAAACATGTTCAATAGAACAAAGCAAGAGGAGAAAGTGTTATCTGTTAAAGTCCATGATTTACTTTCAACATGTAACTGGTTGTACCAAAGAATAAGATTATGTCACAATTCAAGTTCTTCCTCTATTGGAACTGACATTAGATAAAGCATAGTAGCCTTGAATCACTAGGTGCAAATTATAGCCTCTCACAGAAGTATTAATCACAAGAGTGATTTACCCTTTTGAACATTACTTATGCATTGGTAACTTTTCTTCATGAATATTATAAGAAAAGTAAAAGCAAGCTACTCTCAAAAGGTCTGCAGTATCATGTAGGACAAGGGAATTAATACCATTTTTGCTATCATGACATCATGGTCATTTTCAAATGAGGTGGCAACTTCATCCAAGATTGGAGCTAGTTTCTGGCAGTGTCCACACCAAGGTGCATAAAACTCAAGCAAAACTGCATGAGAGCGAGGACATATTTAAGCATTACATATAATAAACAAAAAAATAAAATAAAATAAAAAATAATAACTTTAGAATAACATGCATTGGCAATTTAATTCACTGAAAGCATGTGAAGTATAGTCAACGTTTTTGAAGTGGAATCAAAAGAAAAGTGCAGGGAGAAATTAGGAAAGAAATGCAGCGGTTATGAGTACACTGAACAAATATATCAAATGATTCATAACATAACATTTCATAGAAAAATTTTTTTTAAAGGAATGATTAGAAAAAAAAAAACAAAGTATACTTTGAAGCCTATATCACGGTAGTTTTATGATTAGAGATTGATATTTTATCTTAGTGGTTAACAACGGAATATTAACATCTTGAAAAGAACCAAATGCCATAAGATATTACCATTGAACTGTCTAAATTTGACATTGGAGATCTTTTGTTGTGCATAAACTTAGCTAAGGGAACAAGATATAGAAAAAGCCAAGGTATTGTTAACACACCATTCTTTCCAGAGTTCAAAACCATATCCTGCAGGCTGTTTGCAACAACTACTTTGACAGGTTCACTGTTAACTTCAGGGATAGGCTCTGACTTGATGAATGGTTCCAGTTTCCCATCCTGCAATAAATAGCAAGAAAATAAATGCTTAGATTTAAAGGGGAAAAAATTATTTGTGAATCCCAATCATCGGAAAGAATAGATCAAAATAAAGATAAAAAGTATAGTAGAAAGATACTCCTAGGAAGTTACATAAACCAAAATAACGACCTTGAAATCCTTCAGCCAAGAAGCAATGTGGTCAGGTTCCAAGTGTGCCTTAATATATTTTTTCCCATCATTGGTCTGTATGATGATTATAGGAACTTGGTCTTCCTTGACTCCAAAATACTGAAATTGAAGGAGTGAAACTTCTCAAGATAACTCATCAAGAAATGAAAACTGAAACACACAAACTATTATCAAACTGGCATCAACCTGAAAGGCATTTTGACTAGCCTCAACATCGCCAATCAAAAAGCTTACACCTTTCCCCTTGTAGACCTTTGCCACATCATTGTATTTTGGAGAAAACGCATCAAGGTCAGAGGTAAAGTTCAGGAACAGCATTGCCTGCTCATTTCCAATTAATTCAAGAATTGTGCAAGATTAGTCTCACAACATTGATTGAAGAGGAAAGAAAGACGGAAATGAAATCAGCCAAACATCATGACCTAGTTGTGTGCAAAATAGATTACTAAGGACTAAGTAGTGAAAATAGATATTTTGACATACATTCCATGACATGAAAGTATTATAAATATATATACACACACATACGAGGGCACAATATCATTGATGCATCAGTGCCAATCACATATTTTGTTATATGAAAAGCCAAAAAAATAGCTAAGGACCTTGTCATTAGAGCTGTCAAAGAATTTGTTGACATATTCATAGTTGCTTGGATCTTTGTTAAAAATAGTCATAATAGGAATATCATTTGAATGAACTTCATTGCATCAATCTT
>JAHSUH010001710.1:0-16733 GCA_025388415.1 Cynanchum wilfordii
AGCATCCTTAGAAAAATATTTACTGTTCTTTGACATGCATCACAAACTTGTATGTGGGATACAGCGTGCTTGAAGATCGTGGGCTAATAGAATCCGGCTTCTAACACCTTCCTTGTAGTGTTATTAGCAGTTAAATGGCCTCCAGTAAGTCCCTTGTGATGATGATCTATGATTTTCGTGGCATTCTTCTCCAGATACACATCTTCTAATAATCCGATCTACACAAATACAAAACAAGAAAGGATCTTCCCAATATTAATATTTCAAATCAGTGAAGAATTTCTTCTTTTGCTGATACGTCATATCACCGGGAATTTCTTTAGCAGCAGGATAGTTAGCAATATCGGAAAACCACGGAAGAGAACTATCAACAGAATTCAACATTTGTAGCAAATATTAACTCTCATCGGGAAATTTGTCAAATATCACAGACTCATCAATAGATTGTAACTCAGGATTCTCTAACCTAGACAAATGATTAGCAACTAGGTTTTCGGCTCCTTTCTTAACCCTTATCTCGATGCCAAACTCTTGTAAAAGTAAAACCCATCTAATCAACCTAGGTTTGGCATCGGATTTGTTAAACAAATATTTGAGTGCAGAATGATCAGTATAAACAATAGTTTTAGACGAAACAAGATATGACCTAAATTTGTCAAATACATACACTACAGCCAGCAATTCTTTTTCAGTAGTAGTGTAATTCTCTTGAGCATCCGTCAAAGTTTTACTAGCATAGTATATCACATGAAACTTCTTATCATGCCTTTGTCCTAAAACAACACCAACTGCATAATCACTAGCATCACACATTAATTCAAAAGGCAAGTTCCAATCGGGTGATGTTATAATAGGTGCAGTGGTTAACAGTTCCTTCAGTTTATTAAAAGCTTTCATGCATTTCTCATCAAACTCAAAAGGAACATCTTTCCCTAAAAGATTATTCATCGGTCTAGCAATCGGAGAAAAGTCTTTTATGAATCTTCTAGAAAAGTCCCCGGCAACGGCGCCAAAAATCCGGTGTGTGTTTTGAATATAGTATCATATAAAGCAAATAATCTCACAAAACAGTGTCACATAATCAAACACAACTAAGGAAGAGTACCTATCGCATGCAGATAGTAACACTGGAGTACCACGATTTTAAATTTATAAATATCGTATCCATAGGAACGTTGGTAACTGGGTTAGTTTCTACCAATTATGACAAACTTTAAAGTTCGGAGAATTAGTCCTAGGTGTCCTTTCAATTCAAATATGTTTGAGTAAAAGAATAATTAAAAACAAGAATGGAAAATAATTGACTAAGATCTCTAATGAAGTACGTATGATTAATTAAGTTGAACAATATTCAAATGTGTAGCTTGCAAGCAGATCTAAGGTAATTATGAATTCGAATTATCTTACTACCATACCCGAGTTATCTAGAAAGATTACCTCAATATGGTGGTTGCAAGTAATCCTAAACCTTTTTAGATTAGCTATTGAGGCGTCAATTCAACAACATAATCTTAAGATTTGAATTGATTCCAGTATGGTGGCCACAAGTTATTAAATTTAATTTGGCAACTGTTAAATCTCCTATTGTGGGGACTCATTAACAAACCGTCAATTCAATTAACTATTGTAGTATCATGCATCAATCTAAGTTTCATAGCATAAACTCAATACGATAATTAAATCGAAAGCGTAAAAGAATAAGCAATTCACAATGTATATTAAAACATATCCTTCCTAGGAATATATAAATCATTAATCAAACAATCAAAATAAAGAGTATCTTAGGACACAAAATCATAACATATAAAGGAAAAGAAATACAAGAATGAAAAGAAAAGGAAAGAGAAAGTTGTCGTGTTGCTCTCACTGCTTCCACGGACTGGCTTAATCCTCCAGACCTCACCGAGACTTGTACTCCGGATCCTTATCTCGCTCTAAAGATCTTCAGCTATAACTCCCCTCAACTAAACTATAGGGTATCCCTTATGGTGGAGGCTCAACCCTACACTCGAGAAGAAAGAAAAAATGAAAACTTAAAACTCGACTAGAGCTTAGTACGAAATTCCTATTGGCTAGGAACACGGAAATGCTCCTGTTCTGAGTGATTCCGGTGTGTTTCAACAACTGGGGGAGTGCATCTATATATAGGAGTGAAATAGAGGTGAATAGAGGTAAAATTTCCATGTGGGACATTGAAAAAACGTCATTCCCCCTTCAACACGCCAGTGTCGGGTGTCTCCAACACGCCCCAAGACCGTGTTGAGCTTCTTCAACACGCCCTAAGCTCGTGTTGAGAAAACATTGCAATTTAGTCCCCGATTTCTTCTTTTCTTCAATTTTGTTCCCCCAAAAACTCAAATCGAAAACAGAAAGAATGTGTAATTTCCATTTAATTAAGTCCAATTAGCTCCATAATTAACTCTAATTGAACACAATTAATGTATAAAAATATGATATAAAATTGAGTTATCAAATACCCCACACTTAGTCTTTTGCTTGTCCTCAAGCAAACTACTAAATATAGTCCAAGAAAACACATATAACTCAACAAACCATGTTCATCAATTAAGCACAGGAGGTGTTCAACAATTCAAACTTGTTCGGAAAATCGTAATGGACTATCAAAGAGTGAATTACTCCTAATGCCTCATCAAATGTATCATGTGCAAATCAAGAAGAAATTATTCAAAATATCCATATTAAATAAACACACATTTAATTATAGAATCTCCTTGGGTGTAGTGTCTGTTCTAATCTGACTCATCATCCAAACAATAGACTTCCCTTCAAACTAGTAGAAAGATAGTATGTTGACCACTTAGACGTCACAACACCCAATTACAATTAACCATTTAGGGATCAAGTCACAATGCCACACTTATTACTCTCTCTTTTTTTTTTTAATATACTCCTTTTTTTCATAAATATATATATATTTTTCTCTTTTTTTTTCCATGCAGCGGGTATAAGCGTTTACTTAACCATGTTAAATTTAACTACCCTTGTAAGTCTCTCACCCGGTGGCTCCCGGACCTCAAAGATCTTAGGGCACCAGGCATTCAATTCCCTTCCCAGGAGTGATTCCTAAGTAGCAAAGAACACTTGCAAACTATCCTTATTAAAATAAATAACAGAAAAATAAACTAGTGGCATGCTTCTCAAACCCCTATCAAGTTACCATAACAACTATCACAACATCCGGAAGGTCTAACACTATTTAACTAAAGTCCAACAGTGATCCATCAGTCAAACAATTTTGCCAAAATAGATGTGCTCATTTTGCCTTCAACACGCCCGTGTCGTGTGTCTCTAACATGCCCCAAGACGCCCATGTTGAGAAAAAATTGCAATTTAGTCCCCGATTTCTGCTTTTCTTCAATTTTGTTCCCTGAAACTTCTGAAATCGAAAATAGAAAGAATGTGTAATTTCCATTTAATTAAGTCCAATTAACTCCATAATTAACTCGAATTGAACACAATTAATGTATAAAAATATGATATAAAATTGAGTTATCAAATACCCCACACTTAGTCTTTTGCTTGTCCTCAAGCAAACTACTAAATATAGTCCAAGAAAACACATATAACTCAACAAACCATGTTCATCAATTAAGCACAGGAGGTGTTCAACAATTCAAACTTGTTCGGAAAATCGTAATGGACTATCAAAGATTGAATTACTCCAAATGCCTCATCAAATGTATCATGTGCAAATCAAGAATTAATTATTCAAAATATCCATATTAAATAAACACACATTTAATTATAGAATCTCCTTGGGTGTAGTGTGTGTTCTAATCGGACTCATCATCCAAACAATAGACTTCCCTTCAAACTAGTAGAAAGATAGTATGTTGATCACTTAGACGTCACAACAGCCAATTACAATTAACCATTTAGGGATCAAGTCACAATGCCACACTTATTACTCTCTCTTTTTTTTTTTTAATATACTCTTTTTTTTTAAAAAATATATATATTTTTTTCTCTTTTTTTTTTCAATGCAGCGGGTATAAGCGTTTACTTAACCATGTTAACTTTAACTACCCTTGTAGCAGGTCTCACTCCGGTGGCTCCCAGACCTCAAAGATCTTAGGGCACCGGGCATTCAATTCCCTTTAGGAGTGATTCCTAAGTAGCAAAGAACACTTGCAAACTATCCTTATTAAAATAAATAACAGAAAAATAAACTAGTGGCATGCTTCTCAAACCCCTATCAAGTTACCATAACAACTATCACAACATCCAGGATGGTCTAACACTATTTAACTAAAAGTCCAACAAGTGATCCATCGACCAAACAATTTTGCCAAAATAGATGTGCTCATTTTGCCTTCAACACGCCTGTGTCGCGTGTCTCTAACACGCCCCAAGACCGTGTTGAGCTTCTTCAACACGCCCTAAGCCCGTGTTGAGCTTCTTCAACACGCCCATGTTGAGAAAAAATTGTAATTTAGTCCCTGATTTCTTCATTTCTTCAATTTTGGTCCCTGAAACTTCTGAAATCGAAAACATAAAGTATTTGTGTAATTTCCATTTAATTAAGTCCAATTAACTCCATAATTAACTCGAATTGAACACAATTAATGTATAAAAACATGATATAAAATTGAGATATCAACTTTGAACCGAAAAACTCAGCCTACCACAAACACATCATTTTAGCAAGACTTCTTCTCACATATATAACCATCAAAGAGATTCATCAATCGAAGTCCCAAGTTATTAAAAATAAACTAAACAATCAAACTCTATGAAAAATAAAAGAACACAAAAAATAGGAATTCAAACTCCAAACAAGAAAAACAAAGACATTAAAATCAAAACAAACGAAATGAAATCTAAACTTAAACACGCTACTCTAAAAATCAAAAATTTAAGGACATAGAAAAACTTCCCTTTTTTGATTATGCATCAATTAAAGTGATAGAAGCTCTATCACGCTCCACCGCACCGCCCAAGTAAATTTTCAATCGTTGGCCATTGACTTTAAACTCTACACCATTGTTATCTCGTAAAAGCACAACACCATAAAGAAAAACTTGTGCAATGGTGAATGGTCCAAACCATCTTGACTTGAGCTTTCCGGAAAACAATCTGAGTCTAGAATTGAACAACAATACCTTTTGACCTTCTTCAAACTGTTTTGGGTGCTGATATGCCGATCATGCCATCTCTTGGTTCTTTCTTTGTAAATCCTAGCATTCTCATAAGAAAACAACCTCAATTCATCTAGTTCATTCAACTTGAAACTTCCTTAGATCTCCTGCACTGTTCAAATCCATATTCAAATGCTTTAATGCCCAATATGCCTTATTCTCAAGTTCTATAGGAAGATGAAATGCCTTTCCAAACACCAATCTATACAGAGATATTCCTAAAGGTGTTTTGAATGCGGTTCGATAAGTCCACAATGCATCTTCCAACCTCTTTGACCAGTCCTTTCGATTTGGATTAACCACTTTCTCAAGAATACCCTTTATCTCCCTATTCGATAATTCAACTTGACCATTGGTTTGAGGATGATAAGGTAGGGCTATCTTATTCACAAAATGAGTACCTTCATCACTTATGAGAGCTCTTGGTGTTCCGAAATGAGTGAATATGTGCTTATGCAAAAACTTCAAGCACCACTTTAGAATCATTGGTAGGACATGCAACAGCCTCAACCCATTCAGAAATATAATCTACTGCTACCGGAATGTATAAATTTCCAAAAGAAGGAGGAAAGGGTCCCATGAAATCTATTCCCCACACATCCAATAACTCTACCTCTAAAATGTTAGTCAAAGGCATTTCATTTCTTCTAGATATATTTCCAACCCTTTGACATCGATCACATTGAGCTACATAGGCATGAACATCTTTGATTAGTGAAGGCCAATAAAAACCCAATTGTAGCACCTTAGCTGCAGTTCGAGCACCACCAAAGTGTCCACCATAAGGATCATTGTGACAGTGAAATAAAATTTCAGCCACTTCATTTTCTGCAATGCATCTTCTTATCATTTGGTCAGCACAATGTTTGAACAAGTATGGTTCCTCCCAAAAATAGCTTTTTACATCGTGAAAGAACTTCTTCCTCTCGCTGCCCTGTATGATCGGGAAGAAGAACATCACTTGCCAAAAAGTTAGCAAAATCAACAAACCAAGGAAGTGGTTGTAAATTTTGTACCTTAAGACTTGTTCATCCGGAAATGATTCTTGAATTGGAATGAAGGCTGAATGGGACTCCAAATTCTGCTCAAGTCTGGATAGATGGTCTACCACCTGATTTTCAGTTCCTCTTACGTCCAGAATTTCCATATCAAACTCTTGAAGTAACAACACCCGTCTTATTAACCTTAGCTTTGAATCTTTCTTTGCAATGAGATACTTAATGGCGGAATGATCCGTAAACACAATTACTTTAGTACCCACAAAATAGATCTAAATTTGTCAACGGCAAAGACAATGGCCGGTAATTCTTTTATGATCACCGTATAATTAGTGGGCACCGTTTAGAGTTCGACTAGCATAATAGATAGGATGAAAGATTTTTGTTCCTTCTCTGCCCCAAAACAGCTCCAACAACAAAATTTCTTGTGTGCACATAAGCTCAAATGGTGAATTCCAATCTCGTGTAACCATGATTGGAGCTGAAATCAATCACTCCTTTAACTCTGCAAATGCTTTTAAACATTCTTCGGTAATGCAGCAAGCGCATCTTTCTCCAAGAGAGTACATATCGGCTTTGCTATCTTGGAGAAATCTTTGATAAATCTTCGCAGTTTTTCAATAACTTCCATTTTTGCTCTATCCATTTCAAGTCCATGTTTTGAAATTTTATGACCTAAGACAATACCTTCCTTGACCATAAAGTGACACTTTTGCGGTTTAAAACAAGATTTGTCTCCTCACATCTTTGTAAAACTTTGGCCCAAATTCAACAGACATTCATCATAAGAATCACGAAACCCGAAAAATCATCCATAAAAATCTCTAAGATTTTTCCACCATATCGAGAGAATATTGCCGTCATACAACGTTGAAATGTTGCAGGAGCATTGCACAACCCAAAGGGCGTCCTATGGAAAGTGAAAGTACCATAAGGACAAGTGAAAGTGGTCTTGTCTTGATCCTCCGGGTGCAACATCAATCCGATTGTATCCCGAATACCCATCAAGAAAACAATAGTACTCCCTCCCTGCTAGTCTATCAAGCATCAGTCCTTTCTAGTGGCGTTGTTCAATTTTACGTCGTCCAGTCCATGGATCCTCCATCCGAGGAACCGTTCGAGTAGGGATTAGCTCGTTATTTTCATTCTTTACCACTTTGTAATCCCACCTTTCTTTTAAACACACCGCCTTGGACTAACCTAAGAACCGTCCGAAATTTGATAGATAATTCCAAAATCCAGCCACTTAATGACTTGTTCTTTTACAACTTCTTTCATGATTGGATTTCATCTTCGCTGTCCTTCAATGGAGTTTTTGCTTTCATCTTCTCGAAGAAAATCTTATGCATGCAAAAAGAAGGACTTATACCTCTGATATCCGCAATAGTCCATCCAATAGCCTTCTTGAATTTCTTCAAAACTTCAATGAGTTGACTTTCCTGTTCATCACTTAAGTTAGAAGAAACAATCACAGGTAATGTTGAATTTGAACCCAAGTAGACATATTTCAAATGAGAAGGAAGAGTTTTTAAAATCAAGCTTAGGTGGCTCTTCAATGGATGGTTTTGGAACCTTGAACTCCCTTGATGATAAATCTAGTGATTCAAATCTACCACAGAGTTCCTTTTTACTTGAATTAGCTCTCATCAATGTTGAATTTTCAAATTCGGCACCTATGTCACAATCGGTTTCTAGCGGTATCTCTTCTAAAGATTCCCGAACACTCTGTTGCTTAATTTCCTCATTTGTTGAAGCTTCCACCATTGAGATCTCAAAACATTCTTTAGCTTCATCTGGAAATTTCATTGCTCTAAACACATTAAAAGTTACTTCATCATCATTTACTCTCATAGTAAGTTCTCCCTTCCGCACATCAATTAATGTTCTTCCCGTAGCCAACAACGGAAGCCCCAAAATGATAGGAAATTCCTTGTCGACCTCATAATCCAGCACTATAAAAATCTGCTGGAAAAATAAACTTGTCCACCTTGACTAACACATCTTCAATTTTTCCATCGGGGTGCAAGTGATCCGTCTACAAGTTGCAAAGTAACGGTTGTTGGACGAACTTCACCAATTCGAAGCTTCTTGAAAATAGATAAAGGCGTTAGGTTAATACTTGCTCCAAGATCACACAAAGCCATACCAAAGTAAGAATCTCCAATAGAACATGGAATGTTAAAACCTCCTGGATCCTTCATTTTTGGAGGTAATTTATTTTGCGAAAAGAAGCTGCGCTCCTTTGTAAGTGCTCTTTGTCTCATACTCCCCCGATCTTCTTTTCTTAGTTAAGATGTCCTTCATGAATTTCACATAATTTGGCATTTGTTCCAAAGCTTCTACTAAAGGAATGTTGATGTGTAACTGCTTTAATACGTCCAAAAACTTTTTATCCGCACATCCTTATTTTTCTTCTCAAACCTCTGCGGATAAGGCATTTTCAACACTTCGGACCCTCCTTGGAATATGATGTTGTGGCGATGCTATAGCATCAGAAATTCCAGTAGCTACTTTCTCTTGATTGCAGTTCCTGTTTTTTAGAATTTTCATCTTTTGGATCGGAAGACAGCTCTATCTTCTTTTCCGATTTTTTAGCGAGTTTCTTCAAAAAAATTTCCACTCCTTAAAGTGTTGCTTTGCAATATTCCTTCTCGTCTCTCTTGGGAATTTCCGTATCACAAGAGTGCCTTGAGGTCTAGTTCGTATCTCATTAGCAAGTTGTCCCATTTGATTCTCCAAGTTCCTTATCTGAGAAGACAATCCTTGAATCGTTGTATCGGGTTTTGGCCATAAACTCTTTCATCATATTTTCAAGTGAATTCGAAGGATTGATTTGTGGAAACCGTTGTTCTTTGCATTGGTTGTTAAAATCAAGGAGGATAAGCTGGTCTTGCAGGCATCATAGATCTACTTGGGGTACCTTGGTTACTTAATGAAAAATTAGGATGTTGCCTCCATGTTGGATTATAGGTGTTTGAATTTATGCCTCCCCTATTCCGGTTTCCCATATAACACTTGTGTTTTGGATTGAATGAGCAACTATAAAAAATGTGTCCTTCATTACAATAGACATAAGAAACCTCTTCCACTTTGGACCTGCGTTTGAAAGGCTTGATTGATGTCCATCTTGCTTACCCGTTTGCATGTTCATATTCTTCAACATATGAGACATGGATGAAACTTGGGCTTCCAATGAAGAAATAGCATCCAGCTCTAACACTCCTGCAACTTTCCTTCCTGTGGGCAGCCTAGAAGTTGGCCATTGATAATTGTTATTCGCTATTCTTTCAATAATTTCATAGGCCTCGTTGTATGACTTGGACAATAAAGCTCCATTGGCGAAACATCTACAATCATTCGAGTGTGAGCATTTAAACCATTATAGAAAGTTTCTATTTGAATACAATATGGGATTCCATGATGTGGACACTTTCTAAGTAAATCCTTAAACCTTTCCCACGCTTTATACAAAGATTCATCATCAAGTTGTTGGAAAGAAGTAATTTCATTTCTCAACTTAGCATTCTTTGTTGGAGGAAAATACTTCATCAAAAACCTCTATGTTAATTGCTGCCAACTATTTACGGATCCGCCGGTAGGGAATTCAGCCATTCCCTTGCCTTGTCTCGTAAGGAAAATGGGAACGGTTTCAGTATTAGAACATCTGCAGAAATTCCAGGCGACTTGAAATAGTCACTAACTTTCATAAAATATCTAAGATGCAAATGCGAATCCTCTGTTGGTAAACCACTGTACTGACCCACAAATTGTAGCATTTGAAACATCATTGGTTTTAGTTCAAATTGGGGTGCCTAAATTTCTAGTGGTGCGATTCCAAAATTTAGCTCGGGAAAAATTGGAATAACATCTTGCCTAATACCGATTTCTGTCATCTCGCAAGCACTATAGGATTTTGTTCAATTCTTCGTTGTAACCGATGATCCTCATTTTGTTGATCCATGGTTATTGCTTTCTTTAATTTCTCTTGTTCTCTTCTTACCGCTCTAAAAGTTCTTTCATTTTCGGGATCTTCGGGTAATAATTCAGCTTACTTGTACATGTACCTTGTAATCATGCAAAGCTGAATTTTTTTCTATAAAGACCAACAAAAGATCCAAGTGAATACAAATAAAAATGAACCACACAAATATCACCAACTTCACAATTAAACTAAGAACAATCCCCGGTAACGGTGCCAAAAACTTGTTGTGCAAATTATGAAACACAAGTGCAAGTGTACACTATCAACAAGTAGTATAGTACGATGTACTAGATATCGATCCCTCAGAGATTGCTTAGTGAAGACTGTGAAGTGTGTGTGATGATGGTGTGGAACAAAAGGTGATCAAATAGATGAATGGTTGATTAAGTCTACTAGGAAGGGAAATGCAATTTAAGTCGAAAATAACAAATTAATGCAAACAACCATAAGCAGAGGAATACGCAAATTAGCAATTAAACCTGTTCTTTTAATTCTTTTAATTTCTTTACTAGATCATTTGTAGTAGGACATTTTGAATTTTGTAATTTCTTTCTTTCTTTGTTTTGTTCTTCTATTTTTTCTTGATTGTTTGTTGAAGGTAAAACAGGAATAAATACGCTTCGCTACAAGACCTGGAAATGCAAGTGGGACATTTGTCAAGGCAATTTTGAACGAGCAAAAATGATTACTCCCCTAACAGCACCGAACAAAATTATGTTGAATAAATCGAAAGATGATGTTGTTAGGAAGAAGTCATTGAAGAAGGAAGAAGTTCCTAAGAAAGGAACAAAATAAGTTCCTAAGAAAGGAACAAAATAAGTTCCAAGCATGCTTGCTCGGAAACAAGATTTGTCTTTCTTCCCTTTCCTTTTACCGCTTTTATCGAGTCATACATGGTTTTTGGCGTTCAATATTTGTCTATATCGCTTTATTCGTGCTGGATATTCCAAGTATAGGTTTTATTATCTTATTTGTTATTATTAGTCCCGGATTTTCCGGATAGGGTTTATTTGTTTTATTTATTTACTTTTTAGTTGCTTTTAGTTGTTTTTACTCGGCATTTACTATTTGATTTATTTAGGATTTTTTATGATTATCTTTTTGTGTTCATAGTATACTTCCCCGTTTTAAATAAAAAATTCTTGTTTTTATTCCCATTTTGTATTTATAGTTTTCTCGCACTTATTTATTTTTCAAATAAGTTGTGGGGTATTAGTTTTTACACCGAGGACGGTGCAATTTTCAAGTTGTGGGGTAGGTGTGTATGCTCGTTTTATCTCAATTTGCAAATATTTTCAAAAAAAAAAAAATTGCTTAATTTTTAAAATTTTTCAAAATGATTAGTTTACTTGAAAAGACTATTTTGTGAACTTTGTTTTGGAATTTGATTTGCTTAGCCGGTGATAGATATCGGTTGTTGATTGTTGAAAGTCTCGAGATTTGATTTAGTTCATTTTGTTGATACTTGATACGAGCATGATTATAGGGAAAACCCCGAAAAAACTCTTTTGACACGACTATTCTTGGTTGGTTGTTCCGATTAGTGGACTACTTTTTGACATTTATTTGAATAGTATTAAGTCTTTTGGGAATGGAAATGACTTGAATTTTCACTTGAAAATTTCTTTGAGAGACTTGCCACATTTTTTATTTTCGTTGAATAAATTGTTGAATAAAAGGTTATTTTGCATGTATCCTTTGCTACTTGAGCACCACATCTTATGGGAATTAAATGCCCGGTGCCCTAAGGTCCTCGGGATCCGGGAGTCATCGGAGTGGAACTCGTTACAAGGGTAGTTAAAGTTGATATTGTTAAGCAAACAATAAAAACCTTGAATAAAAGAAAATAAATTGAATAAAAATTTACTTTTGAATAAGTTGCTCGTTTCTTGAGATTTGATTGTGATTATATCTCATTGTTGAAGTTTTTGATCGACCGAACCACTATTTGAGTAATTTGCTCGGGAAGAAATTTGCTATTTGGATCACTAATTGAGATAGAGCACACACTTCACTCGGGATGCTTTTATGATCGTTTTTCGTATTTAAGTTGAAAATGATTTGTTCAAATTGATTTTTCTTGACTTAAACATGAAAACACTTGATGAGGCATAGAAGTGAATCATTCCTTAAACACTTTGTTTATGAGATCTTTGAAAAGTAAACTAGTTAGTTTGAATTCTTTGAGAAAACATTTATGCACTTGTTTTCAAAGATTTGTTTGTTCAAAATTCTTTCTTTGATTTGCTTGAGGACAAGCAAAGGTTAAGTTGTGGGGTATTATGATAACACTAAATTTGGTAATGTTTTGGAAGGGTATTTGTGCATAATTGTTGAGGATTATTAGAGTAAATTGAGATAAATATGTTAATTGTGCACTTAATTGTGATATTTCTGTTTTCGGGAAGTTTGTGGAGTCAATTGATCAAAAGAGCAAAGTTTAGGGACTAAATATGCAATTTATGGAAAGAAATACAAAATCCAGTCCAACAACACGCGCTCGGACCAAGAACACGCCCGAAATACGGGCTCCGCCATGAACACGGCTTCCAACACGGGTGCAACACGCCCGTGTTGAGTTTCACCAACACGGGAGGCAGCACGGTCAAAACACGGGCAGGACATCCGTGTCGCGCATAGCCAACCCGGGCACAACATGGGTGCAACACGCCCGTGTTGAGCCAAATTTCCAGATTCTTTTTTGTAAAATTACAATTTTACCCCTGTTTTGGTTATCTATAAATATTGGGATTTTTACCATTATTTGAGGTTGGATTAGGGTTAGCTTAGTGGCTTGTGGATTAGATTGTATTACACATTGTTTTTAGATATTGAATATCATATTGGGTTTTTCTTCAATTTCATATATTTTGGTATAGAATTTGGGGAATTTTCTATTACTTTGATTGAATACTTTTGATTAGATAATTCCCTAGATTGTTTTAGTGAATAAATGTTTCTAGTTAGGTTATGAAATCTCTCTTTGGTCTATGAGGTAGAGTTTTGTGACTTGATCAAGAGGATTTTGAGCTACTTCAATCATTCAAGCTTCAAGGAGCAAGAAGAGGATTCAAGAAGAAAGTTGAGGTGTAGAGATCTTTCCGGGATTCAATTGACAACTGGTTTTGGAATTATTTTCTTACCTTCTTCAAGTATTTTTGTTGATAATTCTTGTAATCTAGTTTACCAACCCAATAGGAACTCTCTTCTTCTACATTTCTTTAGAGTAGAAGTGGTTGGTTTTATGTTATACTTTCACTATGAGATTGATCTATTGTGAGTTGATTGTTATGATTTCATTAACTTGAATTGCAATTTCAATTATGGCTTTGATTTGATTGTTTATCTTGAGTTGAGCTCTAATTCGATTTTGTGGTTCGGGTTAACACTAATTGTTAAGCCGGACCTTGGATATACGATTAGTGCTAGATTAGTTGGATTGTCTTCCTATTGATGTACCGGACCTTGGATGATTAGCAGGGATTTGATCTTACTAATATATTCGAGTTGTTATTCACGTATGAATTTCTTTCAACGACATGTATTGAGGAAGTTCATCCTTAGACTCGGATTTGGTGAAATTGTAATAGTTGAATCATGATACTGGATTTTTTTGTGAGGTGTATCCTCCACTCTCTCTAATGTGTTTAGTGAGTTCTTCACATATTCAATATTATCTCATCCATGATTTTACTTTACTTGCTTTTTATTTGCTTTCTAGGATTTAGAAATCAATCTTATCATTCTTGATATTGGTTGGTTTACTTGTTGAATGATCCTTATTCACAAATCATATTCATAATTAGTTTGATTATATTTTTCCACACTAGAATTTAATAGAAGTCTTAGGGAAAAACGATTTTTATAAATTTAAAATCCGAATATCACCTTATTTACTAAACTATTTCGATAGGTGCTCTGCCTAATTGAGTTATTTTATTAAGTGACAAACCTATTTTAATTTTGAAGATTCTTTATATTTTTAGTATTATTTATTCGATTATTTATATTATTATTATATATAACTCAATAACACATGACGCTATTTGTCTCTCTAAAAGTGCCACATACCTGTCTTCATATTCCTTCTCATTTGGTGGAAAAATGAGACAGCAGGAATGTTCATTTTTATTATCCTTATCCTTATCCTTATCAAATAATTCCAATTTCCTCTTTGCCCTAGCCTTGCGAATTAGTTGCTCTGGGTTATCAAACATATCTCCCAACTTGCTTGTAGTAGTCCGAGTCATCTTCCTATCAAAAGCAAAGAATAAGAGTTAGTAATAAATTTTCCAAGGCTTTAGAATTTAGGGTTTTTTAAGATTTTTTTTTTTAAAATTTTTATAGATTTTTTAGGATATTTAAATTTTTATAGATTTTAGAATATATATTTTTTATGGGGTTTTTAAATTTTATGAAAGCTCTCTGGATGATATCCAGAATAACTCCTAGTATGATTCTAAAATGTATTTTCTAAAATTTAGATATTCCTATCTTTAATTAAATTTAGATAATCTAAAATTAAAAATTTTAGGAAATCCTATACTTAGGAGGATCGAGTTTACTTTTCTTAATCAAATTATGTCATAAAGGATAATTACTATCGTTATCAAATCATAAAACTTCTAAAATTTTGATCATGAATTCTAAAAATTTTATGAATTTTACATCCCCGGGAACGGCGCCAAAAATCTGATGTGAATTTTTGTTACTATATTTTTAGCATACATTATGATTGAAATTAATTCAAGCAAAACAAATAGGTTGTCACTTAAATAACCAAAATCTAAGGCAGAGTACCTATCGTATGCAGATAGTAACATGGAAGCATCAACGATTCGTATAGACCCAAAGACGTTGACAACAGTTATAAGCAATTATTAAATATGACAAGAATTTATTAACAAAAGTTAACCCTAGGATAAGAATCAATTCATGAGATTGTTGCTAGAAAATAAATAGAATTGAAACCGATATGGTTTAGGATTCTTATTCAGTTCGATGATTCAATTAGAATGACCATATTCGAAGATGTAGCTTTAAGCACATCTAAGGCAATTGTGATTAATATTAACTTTACTACCGTACCCAAGTTATCTAATGTGATTACCTCAATACGGGTCGTTGCAAGTAATCATAAACCTTTGTAGATTAATTATTAAGTCGTGAATTTAATAAGTTAATCTTAAGATTTGCATTGATTACTAACTCAAGATTATTAGGCTTCCTAACCTCATTATGGTCGATGCAAGTTATTACACCTAATCCGGCAATTCATTAATTCTCCTATGGTCGGGTCTCCTTAACAAACCGTCAATTAATTAATTATTCCAACTATATGCTCAACTAGATGCAAGCCTATATGTCATGGCATAAATTGAATAAGAAACTAAGTTGAAAGCATAAAGCAATAATAATCACAATGATAATCACAAACACTATCCTTCCCGGAAAATTAATAAAAGCTCTAATTGTATCATTAATAATAAAAGAATCCCATGAGACAGAGTTACAGTAAATAAAGAACGAAAAATAATGGACTTGAGAAGAGGGAAAAGAAAAGTTACCGTTTGGTTGTCACTACTTCGACGACGGGACTTGACCTCCGATTCTTCTCGAACCCTACTAGCCTTCCTCCTTGTCTTGCCCACGAAATCTTCTAGAATCACACCTCTCAACTAAGCTATAGAGCTCTCCCTTATGGTCGAGGCTCAAACCCTAAGCTAAGAAGAAAAATATAATAACTAGAAAATATTTAACTATGAGGGTAATTTCTGAAAATCCACGGGAGTGGAGACTCGAAATTCATCAAATTCTCTGCACTCTGCACTCTCCGGTGGGTTGGTGGATGATTGCAAAGGCTTGGTTGCTGCCTCTATTTATAGGAGTAGATAAAGAGTTGAAAATAGTGAAAATTCGATGTGGGACGCCAAATCTGCCTTCAACACGGGCTGCAACACGGGCAGCAAAATTGCACTTTTTTTCCAAAAATTGCACTTTTAATCCCTTATTTCTTCATTTCTTCAATTTCAGTCTTGAAACTTCCAAAAAGCGAAAATAAACCAAAATTGCATAATTTCCATTTAATTAAGTCTAATTAGACTTTAAATTAAACATATTTAAACATAATTACCCCTTAAAAACACGATATAAATCTGACCTATCGGAGACCGAATGCCATAACGGATTATTCAAAGCGTTGAGATCTTTGATATTTGGGGTATTGATTTTATGGGCCCTTTTCCTTCTTCTTATGGAAATAAATATATTTTAGTAGTCCTTGAATATTTTTCTAAGTGGCCGGAGGCCCAAGCTTGTGCTACTAACGATGCTAAAATTGTATGCAAGTTTCTTCAACGTTTGTTTGTAAGGTTCGGGTGCCCGAAAGCATTAATCAGCGATAGAGGAACTCACTTTTGTAATTCTCAACTTGAGAAGATCCTCAAGAGATATGGAGTCCAACATCGACTATCCACATCATACCACCCTCAAACAAGTGGACAAGTAGAGGTAACAAATCGAGGAATTAAAAGAATTTTAGAGAAAATTGTAGGAGTTAACAGGAAAGATTGGTCTTTAAAGCTAGAGGATGCT
>JAHSUH010001711.1:18550-33001 GCA_025388415.1 Cynanchum wilfordii
TTGGGCCAAAGCTAAAATGGATACCTTCTCTAACTAGGAAGTTCTTTGGGCCAAAGCTAAAATGGATACCTTTCATGACTCGGGTCACTAGTATTTCCTTTTTTGTTACCATTCTCTACTGTTTAGGCATACTACCGAAACCCGTTGTGCTGAAAGAACCCCGACAAAAGACGGCGGAAGAAAAGGCAATGGAGGAGCTGTACCAAATCGAGGATCCAGAGGAAGATGATAAAATTATGATCCCTTCTCTTTTGGCTCTTTTCGATTATAACCGATGGAACCGCCCATTTCGCTACATAACCACTCAGGAAAAGGAAGGGGCCGTAAGAACAGAAATGTCGCAGTATTTCTTTCAAATATGCAAAAGTGATGGAAAAGATAAAATTTCCTTTACGTATCCACCAAGTTTGTCAATTTTTCTGCAAATGCTAAAAAAAGAATATCGGAGTCTACAATAGAGAAAACTCTGTCTAATGATAATGAATTTGACAATTATTGGATTTATTCCAACAACATAAAGGGGAATAAGACAAGTAAAGAATTTAGAAATCGAATTGAAGCTCTCGACAATAACTCCCCTTTTCTCGATATACTGGAAACAAGAACTCGATTATGTAATGATAGTAATGATGATATTGAAAACAAAGATGATAGAAAAACCAAGGATAATAGAAAAACCAAGGATAATAGAAAAACCAAGGATAATAGAAAAACCAAGGATAATAGAAAAACCAAGGATAATAGAAAAACCAAGGATGATAGAAAAACCAAGGATGATATTGAAAATGAATATTTTTATATTCCTAAAGCCTATGATCCACTCTTAAGTGGGCCCTATCGCTTAACAATGACAACAGAGATTTCACCTTCTGACGAGTCGATAGAAGCTGACAAGTCGATAGAAGCTGACAAGTCGATAGAAGCTGACAAGTCGATAGAAGCTGACAAGTCGATAGAAGCTGACAAGTCGATAGAAGATTTAAGAAAAAGCTTTGATATAAATCGGATTTACACTCTCCTTTTTGGAGATCCCGATTACCAATTTGGAGATCCCGATTACCAATTTGGAGATCCCGATTACCAAGAATTTGAGCGACAAACAGATGCATTTGATAAAAAACCATTGTTAATTGAAATGGAGAATTTTTCTACTTTAACTGGAACTGGCGAATTTGAAAGATTTTTTCAAATTATATTGAATGGCATTCAAACCGATATTAATAATACAACGGATGAAGAAATACAAGATGAAGATGAAGAAAAACAAGAAATCCGTAAAACAATCCCTCAGTGGCCAAGCGACTTAATCAGCGAAATAGACGACGAATATCTAGAGTTTGAAAGATTCTATGAAATAGTCAAGCCGAAAAAGGTCGACGAAGACGCCGACGTCGACGACGACGTCGACAACGACGACGACGACGACGGCAAGCAACCGGACCCGGAGAACCCGGAGGAATACGTATTGGAATTGGAATCGGAACAGGAACCGAAAAGGGAGACGGAGGGCTTTGAACTTCGCTCAAGATTTTTCAAAATTGAAACGCTTTTCCTTGAGGACGAAGATGCAGAAAAAAAAAAAAAAAAAAATGTAAATGAAAATCAAAATGTAAATCAAAATGCAAATGTAAATCAAAATGTAAATCAAAATGCAAATGTAAATCAAAATGTAAATCAAAATGCAAATGTAAATCAAAATGTAAATGTAAATCAAAATGTAAATGTAAATCAAAATGTAAATCAAAATGCAAATGTAAATGTAAATCAAAATGCAAATGTAAATCAAAATGCAAATGTAAATGCAAATCAAAATGCAAATGTAAATGCAAATCAAAATGCAAATGTAAATGCAAATCAAAATGCAAAAAAAAAAAAGCAAAAATATAAAAAAAATGAAAATGTGATTGAAGAGGAATTTGTTGGTCAAAGTGGTAAAACCAAAATAAAATCAAAAGAGGGTTTTCTATCACAGCCTGTGCTACGTTATTTACCCGAATCAGACTTTCGACGGGACGTCATTAAAAATTCTAGGCGCCCTCAAAGGCGTAAAATTGTAACTTGGCAACTGTTTCAAGCAAACGCGCACTCTCCCCTTTTTGTGGATAGAATCAAAAGATTCCCCTACCTACGGTTTGATATATCCAAAACTTTTAAACTTTTTTCAGGAAATTGGACAGGCAAGGGGATGATAGAATCCGAAATTGTGCAGGATATAGACAAAAAAGAACAAGAGCAAGCAATTCGGGATAGGGCGCTGCTGCTATGGGAGGATATGCCTTTTGGGCACCTAATAAGGGGATGCGTGTTAATAACTCACTCTTTTCTTAGAAAATATATTATATTGCCTTCATTGATAATAGCCAAAAATTTTGGACGTATATTATTATTTCAATATCCTGAATTGGTTCAGGATATAGAGGACTGGAACAAAGAAATACATGTTAAATGTAGCAATGATGCTGTCCAACTATCGGAAACGGAATTGCCGGAGGAGTGGTGGGAAGACGGTATGCAGATAAAAATCTTCTCTCCTTTCACCCTGAAACCTTGGCACGAATCTAAACCAGGACCCTCTGATAAAAATGATATAAATTTAACGAAAAAGCAGGATTTTTTTTTTTTAACATTTTTTGGGGAGGAAACTGACCTTCCTTTTGGTTCTCCCAGAATTAAAGAAGGAAATTCTTTTTTTTACCCCATTTTTGAGGAACTAAAAAAAAACGTGAAAAATGGGAAAGGTTTTTTTTAGCAAGTTTTGAACGCATTTTTAAGGAACTAAAAAAAAAATGGAAACATGGAAAAGGTCATCTTTAGCAATAATACTAACAAAATTAATACTAGAAAAATTCAAACCAATTTTTAGCTTAATAAAAGTAAAAGTATTAGAATCGAATGAAATTAAAAACGAAAAAGATTCTAGAATCATCAATCAAATAATTGATGAATCATTTAGTCTATTTGAATCTCAAAATTGGAAAAATCCTTCACTGATAAAACTGATAAAAAAGAAGGATCTAACAGGTAGAACAAGCGCAATTCGAAATCAAATAGAAAGAATTACAAAAGAAAAAAAAAAATGACCGCATATATAAATCCTACCGAAAAAGGGTATCTTGCTAAAAGATTCGAATCGATAACAAATATTTGCCAAATATTAAAAAGAAGAAATGTTCGATTAATCTCTCAATTCGATTGTTTTCTAAAGATTTTCCTTGAAAAAATATCCATGTATATTTTTTTATCTATTATTAATATTTCGAGACTCAATATACAATTTTTTCTTGAATCAAAAAAAAAAATGACGGATAAACCCATTAATGAAACAAATCAAGAAAGGCTTAATAGAGAAAATCAAAATATAATTTACTTTAAAAATAGAATTAACTTTATTTCAACTCTAAACAAACAAATTTATAGTCTTAGAAATAGTAAAAATTTAGATAGTTTTTGTGACTTATCCCATTTCTCACAAGCATATGTATTTTATAAATTATCACAAAGCCGAGTTAGTAACAAATTACGATCTTTTTTTCAATATGACGGAATGTTTTTTTTTATTAAGGATGAAATAAAAGATTACTTTGAAACACAAGGAATACTTCATTCTAAATTAAGTCATAAGAAACTCCCGAATTCTGAAATGAATGAATGGAAAAACTGGTTGTTAATGGGACCATCTCGTAGTAAATGGTATAAATTCATACTCAAAAAGTTCAGAAATAGACGTCATAAAAATTACAAGTGGGATTCAGATGAAGAAAGGAAGTTTCAAAAAACTTCTAGATATGATCTTTTAGCATATAAATTTATTAATTTGAATTATAAAAAAAGAGGGACTCATCTATTTCTAAATCAAGCTCGCAAGTCCAATTAAAAAAAACAAAGGTATTTTTTATAAATCCAACACGCATAGATATAATATGTCTGATATATCTATATGGAGAAGTATCCCTACTGAAAATTTTGAGGATATTGAGTATTTCAATTTTAGAGATGCAAAAATAAATTCCAATAGAAAATATTTGGATCGAAATTATATATTTGAGGATTGGAGCTACGAATTTAGAATGGAGTCCTACATGCAAATGGATGTGGCGAATACTGAAAATATTCTGATTGATCCTAACTATTATGAAATTATTAAAAAATTTGATAAAAAAGAACTTGTTTATCTTACGTTTTTGCCAGAGTTCGACCCCAATTTACCAAAAATCCGAAAAAAAAAAATTGGAATAAAGAACAAAAAAACCGTCCTTGCTCAGGTCTGGGATTTTGGTTCTTCCGCGAATTGATCCTACCTTATAATCTATATCAAACACAAGGAATGAAACCTGTCTACAAAATTTCGAATCTATAATGGTCTCATTTTTCTGCGGCGTTGGCTTTAGCAGATTAACGATCTTCACAAAGTAAAAGTTTCATTGAATGGTTCATATCTTGAATGATCTACTGAATTTCGAATTTCATATAATGAATTTCATATTTCGAATTTCATATAATGTTTCATTAAATGTTTCATTTAATGTTTCATATAATGAATGATCCACTGAATTTCGAATTTCATATAATGAATGATGCACAGAATTTCGAATTTCATATAATGTTTCATTTAATGTTTCATTTAATGTTTCATATAATGAATGATCCACTGAATTTCGAATTTCATATAATGAATTTCATATTTCGAATTTCATATAATAAATTAATAAATAATTCACATAAATAGAAACAAAAATTAAAAATTAATAAATTAATAAAGGAGGTTTGCGATGATAGATAACCTTGTTATCTTATGGATGAAGAAAAACAATTCGGTCGTTTTGGTCGGACTCTATTTTGGATTTCTGACACACATTCTCTAGGGGCCCCTTTTTCTCTTCCTTTTCCCAGTTCAGGCTATGGAAGAAGGAACCGAGAAGAAGGCAGCAGCAAAAGCTGGGTTTTTTACGGGACGGCTCGTGGTGTTCGGATCGATCTTTTTTATGCCAATGTATCTAGCATTGGGTAGACCTCATACAATAATTGCCATAGTTGTACCATATCTTTGCATTCATTTCTTCTGCAATAATTTTAGATCTCGAAACTCACTGCCTAATTTAAGCATTCAACATATATTCGTGCAAAATAAAGTTTTTCAATTATTGAACATTTTCGTTTTACCAAGTTCAATATTAGCCAGATTAGTCCACATTTATATGTTTCGATGCAACAACAAGATGTTATTTCTAATAAGTAGTTTAGTTGGTTGGTTAATTGGTCAGATTTTTTTCCTGCAAATTGTTGAATTGGTATTAGTCTGGATACGGCAAAATTTTTTCAATCTTCCTTTTAATTATTTAAATTTTCCTTTTAATTATTTAAGTTTGCGTTTTTATTAGATCGGATAACTTCATTCTAACTCTAACTAGAAAGTTCTTTGGGCCAAAGCTAAAATGGATACCTTCTCTAACTAGGAAGTTCTTTGGGCCAAAGCTAAAATGGATACCTTTCATGACTCGGGTCACTAGTATTTCCTTTTTTGTTACCATTCTCTACTGTTTAGGCATACTACCGAAACCCGTTGTGCTGAAAAGAACCCCGACAAAAGACGGCGGAAGAAAAGGCAATGGAGGAGCTGTACCAAATCGAGGATCCAGAGGAAGATGATAAAATTTATGATCCCTTCTCTTTTGGCTCTTTTCGATTATAACCGATGGAACCGCCCATTTCGCTACATAACCACTCAGGAAAAGGAAGGGGCCGTAAGAACAGAAATGTCGCAGTATTTCTTTCAAATATGCAAAAGTGATGGAAAAGATAAAATTTCCTTTACGTATCCACCAAGTTTGTCAATTTTTCTGCAAATGCTAAAAAAAGAATATCGGAGTCTACAATAGAGAAAACTCTGTCTAATGATAATGAATTTGACAATTATTGGATTTATTCCAACAACATAAAGGGGAATAAGACAAGTAAAGAATTTAGAAATCGAATTGAAGCTCTCGACAATAACTCCCCTTTTCTCGATATACTGGAAACAAGAACTCGATTATGTAATGATAGTAATGATGATATTGAAAACAAAGATGATAAAAAAACCAAGGATAATAGAAAAACCAAGGATAATAGAAAAACCAAGGATAATAGAAAAACCAAGGATAATAGAAAAACCAAGGATAATAGAAAAACCAAGGATGATAGAAAAACCAAGGATGATATTGAAAATGAATATTTTTATATTCCTAAAGCCTATGATCCACTCTTAAGTGGGCCCTATCGCTTAACAATGACAACAGAGATTTCACCTTCTGACGAGTCGATAGAAGCTGACAAGTCGATAGAAGCTGACAAGTCGATAGAAGCTGACAAGTCGATAGAAGCTGACAAGTCGATAGAAGCTGACAAGTCGATAGAAGATTTAAGAAAAAGCTTTGATATAAATCGGATTTACACTCTCCTTTTTGGAGATCCCGATTACCAATTTGGAGATCCCGATTACCAATTTGGAGATCCCGATTACCAAGAATTTGAGCGACAAACAGATGCATTTGATAAAAAACCATTGTTAATTGAAATGGAGAATTTTTCTACTTTAACTGGAACTGGCGAATTTGAAAGATTTTTTCAAATTATATTGAATGGCATTCAAACCGATATTAATAATACAACGGATGAAGAAATACAAGATGAAGATGAAGAAAAACAAGAAATCGTTAAAACAATCCCTCAGTGGCCAAGCGACTTAATCAGCGAAATAGACGACGAATATCTAGAGTTTGAAAGATTCTATGAAATAGTCAAGCCGAAAAAAGGTCGACGAAGACGCCGACGTCGACGACGACGTCGACAACGACGACGACGACGACGGCAAGCAACCGGACCCGGAGAACCCGGAGGAATACGTATTGGAATTGGAATCGGAACAGGAACCGAAAAGGGAGACGGAGGGCTTTGAACTTCGCTCAAGATTTTTCAAAATTGAAACGCTTTTCCTTGAGGACGAAGATGCAAAAAAAAAGAAAAAAAAAAAATATAAATGAAAATCAAAATGTAAATCAAAATGCAAATGTAAATCAAAATGTAAATCAAAATGCAAATGTAAATCAAAATGTAAATCAAAATGCAAATGTAAATCAAAATGTAAATGTAAATCAAAATGTAAATGTAAATCAAAATGTAAATCAAAATGCAAATGTAAATGTAAATCAAAATGCAAATGTAAATCAAAATGCAAATGTAAATGCAAATCAAAATGCAAATGTAAATGCAAATCAAAATGCAAATGTAAATGCAAATCAAAATGCAAATGTAAAAAAAAAAAAAAAAAAAAAAATGAAAATGTGATTGAAGAGGAATTTGTTGGTCAAAGTGGTAAAACAACAAATAAAAATCAAAAGAGGGTTTTCTATCACAGCCTGTGCTACGTTATTTACCCGAATCAGACTTTCGACGGGACGTCATTAAAAATTCTAGGCGCCCTCAAAGGCGTAAAATTGTAACTTGGCAACTGTTTCAAGCAAACGCGCACTCTCCCCTTTTTGTGGATAGAATCAAAAGATTCCCCCTACCTACGGTTTGATATATCCAAAACTTTTTAAACTTTTTTCAGGAAATTGGACAGGCAAGGGGATGATAGAATCCGAAATTGTGCAGGATATAGACAAAAAGAACAAGAGCAAGCAATTCGGGATAGGGCGCTGCTGCTATGGGAGGATATGCCTTTTGGGCACCTAATAAGGGGATGCGTGTTAATAACTCACTCTTTTCTTAGAAAATATATTATATTGCCTTCATTGATAATAGCCAAAAATTTTGGACGTATATTATTATTTCAATATCCTGAATTGGTTCAGGATATAGAGGACTGGAACAAAGAAATACATGTTAAATGTAGCAATGATGCTGTCCAACTATCGGAAACGGAATTGCCGGAGGAGTGGTGGGAAGACGGTATGCAGATAAAAAATCTTCTCTCCTTTCACCCTGAAACCTTGGCACGAATCTAAACCAGGACCCTCTGATAAAAATGATATAAATTTAACGAAAAAGCAGGGATTTTTGTTTTTTAACATTTTTTTGGGGAGGAAACTGACCTTCCTTTTGGTTCTCCCAGAATTAAAGAAGGAATTTTTTTTTTGACCCCATTTTTGAGGAACTAAAAAAAAACGTAAAAATGGGAAAGGTTTTTTTTAGCAAGTTTTGAACGCATTTTTAAGGAACTAGAAAAAAAAATGGAAACATGGAAAAGGTCATCTTTAGCAATAATACTAACAAAATTAATACTAGAAAAATTCAAACCAATTTTTAGCTTAATAAAAGTAAAAGTATTAGAATCGAATGAAATTAAAAACGAAAAAGATTCTAGAATCATCAATCAAATAATTGATGAATCATTTAGTCTATTTGAATCTCAAAATTGGAAAAAATCCTTCACTGATAAAACTGATAAAAAAGAAGGATCTAACAGGTAGAACAAGCGCAATTCGAAATCAAATAGAAAGAATTACAAAAAAAAAAAAAATGACCGCATATATAAATCCTACCGAAAAGGGTATCTTGCTAAAAGATTCGAATCGATAACAAATATTTGCCAAAATTATAAAAGAAGAAATGTTCGATTAATCTCTCAATTCGATTGTTTTCTAAAGATTTTCCTTGAAAAAATATCCATGTATATTTTTTTATCTATTATTAATATTTCGAGACTCAATATACAATTTTTTCTTGAATCCAAAAAAAAAATGACGGATAAACCCATTAATGAAACAAATCAAGAAAGGCTTAATAGAGAAAATCAAAATATAATTTACTTTAAAAATAGAATTAACTTTATTTCAACTCTAAACAAACAAATTTATAGTCTTAGAAATAGTAAAATTTAGATAGTTTTTGTGACTTATCCCATTTCTCACAAGCATATGTATTTTATAAATTATCACAAAGCCGAGTTAGTAACAAATTACGATCTTTTTTCAATATGACGGAATGTCTTTTTTTATTAAGGATGAAATAAAAGATTACTTTGAAACACAAGGAATACTTCATTCTAAATTAAGTCATAAGAAACTCCCGAATTCTGAAATGAATGAATGGAAAAACTGGTTGTTAATGGGACCATCTCGTAGTAAATGGTATAAATTCATACTCAAAAAGTTCAGAAATAGACGTCATAAAAATTACAAGTGGGATTCAGATGAAGAAAGGAAGTTTCAAAAAACTTCTAGATATGATCTTTTAGCATATAAATTTATTAATTTGAATTATGAAAAAAAGAGGGACTCATCTATTTCTAAATCAAGCTCGCAAGTCCAATTAAAAAAAAAAAGGTATTTTTTATAAATCCAACACGCATAGATATAATATGTCTGATATATCTATATGGAGAAGTATCCCTACTGAAAATTTTGAGGATATTGAGTATTTCAATTTTAGAGATGCAAAAATAAATTCCAATAGAAAATATTTGGATCGAAATTATATATTTGAGGATTGGAGCTACGAATTTAGAATGGAGTCCTACATGCAAATGGATGTGGCGAATACTGAAAATATTCTGATTGATCCTAACTATTATGAAATTATTAAAAAATTTGATAAAAAAGAACTTGTTTATCTTACGTTTTTGCCAGAGTTCGACCCCAATTTACCAAAAAACTCTAAAAAAAAATTGGAAAAAAAAGAAAAAAAACCGTCCTTGCTCAGGTCTGGGATTTTGGTTCTTCCGCGAATTGATCCTACCTTATAATCTATATCAAACACAAGGGTGGGTTTTACCAACTGAAAACCTTCTGTTAAATTTGAATCTAAATGAAAATGGTCTTATTGAAAATAGTGAAAAGACAACCATCAAAGGAAACCAAAAACAAAAAGGGGAATCCGTTTCAAAAAAAAAAAAAAAAAAAAAAAACAAAAAAAAAAAAAAAAAAAAAAAAAAAAAAGAAAAAAAGAAAACGAATCGGTCGAAAGCAAAAAGGGTCTTACATCAAATGTACAAAAACAAGGGGATGCCAAATCTGTTCCTTCAACAAAGGACGCAAAAGATAGTGGCCGAATGGTAAGGAAGAAAAGGAAAAAAACTAGCAAAAGGTGTAGAGCGAACGATAAGAAGTACTTTACTTTGTCAAATGCTGGCGAAGCGTAGTTGGCTGGAAAAAGGGGACAATAATATAACCATATATTGTTTCCTGCTTAAACGGAAAAATACACGAAAGCTTGTTATATCCTCGATAGGAATAGGACAATTAAATTTGGCGGCAATGGTGCATCGTAAAGTAACATATCCAGACCTGCTAAAAGAGGGGATCCTGCGTCTCGAACACCGACGCATGCAGCCTGTAAAGGATGCAAATGTTATTATGGGTGAAACCTTAGTTATTTCGTTGGTTGATAAGATTAAGCAACAAATTAATCACGAATCTAGAAAAACAACCCTATGGTGATAAGAATGGTTTTGATTTGCTTGTTCCTGAAACCATTTTATCGCATAGACGTCGTAGAGAATTGAGAATTCTAATTTCTTTGAATTCAAAGATTGGGAATCCAAATCCAACATTTTGGACTGAGAACAACTGCAGTCAATCTTTGGATTTGGATAAAGAGAACCATCTTAATAAAGATAAGAATGAATTAATTAAATTAAAATTTTTCCCTTTGGCCTAATTATCGATTAGAAGATTTAGCTTGTATGAATCGCTATTGGTTTGATACAAATAACGGCAGTCGTTTCAGATGTTAGGATACGGATGTATCGCGGTTGATACATTTAAAAGTCAAGTTGATACCATCCATTTTTTCATGAATTGCTGAAAGTGAAAAGAAGTTTATCCAAATACAAAAAAAGGAAAGAGTACTTAAAATGATTCTTTCAATTAACGAGTTTTTGTTTTTGCCTCCCGAATACCCAACTGACCAATTAATTCTTTATAACCGTGCTCATATTTTTTTGCCAAATAAGCCAGCAGCCGCTGACGTTTTCCTAAAATTTTTCGCAAACCCCTCTGAGATAAATAGTCTTTTTGTGCACTTCCAAATGTGAAGTAAGTCTCCGTATCTTATTGGTAAAAACGGAATACTTGAAATTCAACCGACCCCCTTCTTTCTTTTTCAGAAATAACCGAAATGAATGCACTTTTTACCATAAAAGATTTTCCTCTTACACTTTTACAGATATGGATTTTACCGATGAGTAATAATAATGCTAGTAATTTTAATCTGTTATATACAATAATCTGAATTTATTTATGAACTCCTAATTTTATCAACTCATATTAATCCACCCAGGTTTAAATTTAATTTATTCTGAAAAATAACAAAAAAAAAGAAGGAAAGGGGTTCATTTTTCCAGGCCAAAATTTAGACCTAAAAAATAAAAGATTCTGTTAATTGATTTGTAGGCCCGTGAATTGATACCCTCAGCGGTTTTAGTCTTCGTATTCTATATTAGAATGGCATGGAAGGTGAGGTGTGTCAACCTCTTTACTTTCATATACTCCGTAGGAGTATAGCATATATAGGAAAAATGGATTATCAACGACTTTTTCAACCGCGGATACATCCGTATCCTTAACATACTGAAACGACTGCCGTTATTTGTATCAAACCAATAGCGATTCATACAAGCTAAATCTTCTAATCGATAATTAGGCCAAAGGAAAAATTTTAATTTAATTAATTCATTCTTATCTTTATTAAGATGGTTCTCTTTATCCAAATCCAAAGATTGACTGCAGTTGTTCTCAGTCCAAAATGTTGGATTTGGATTCCCAGTCTTTGAATTCAAAGAAATTAGAATTCTCAATTCTCTACGACGTCTATGCGATAAAATGGTTTCAGGAACAAGCAAATCAAAACCATTCTTATCACCATAGGGTTGTTTTCTAGATTCGTGATTAATTTGTTGCTTAATCTTATCAACCAACGAAATAACTAAGGTTTCACCCATAATAACATTTGCATCCTTTACAGGCTGCATGCGTCGGTGTTCGAGACGCAGGATCCCCTCTTTTAGCAGGTCTGGATATGTTACTTTACGATGCACCATTGCCGCCAAATTTAATTGTCCTATTCCTATCGAGGATATAACAAGCTTTCGTGTATTTTTCCGTTTAAGCAGGAAACAATATATGGTTATATTATTGTCCCCTTTTTCCAGCCAACTACGCTTCGCCAGCATTTGACAAAGTAAAGTACTTCTTATCGTTCGCTCTACACCCTTTTTGGTATTTTTTTTCCTTTTCTTCCTTACCATTCGGCCACTATCTTTTGCGTCCTTTGTTGAAGGAACAGATTTGGCATCCCCTTGTTTTTGTACATTTGATGTAAGACCCTTTTTGCTTTCGACCGATTCGTTTTTTTTTTTTTTTATTTATTTATTTTTTTTTTTTTGTTTTTTTTTTTTTTTTTTTTTTTTTTTTTTATTTGAAACGGATTCCCCTTTTTGTTTTTGGTTTCCTTTGATGGTTGTCTTTTCACTATTTTCAATAAGACCATTTTCATTTAGATTCAAATTTAACAGAAGGTTTTCAGTTGGTAAAACCCACCCTTGTGTTTGATATAGATTATAAGGTAGGATCAATTCGCGGAAGAACCAAAATCCCAGACCTGAGCAAGGACGGTTTTTTTGTTCTTTATTCCAAATTTTTTTTTTTCGAGATTTTGGTAAATTGGGGTCGAACTCTGGCAAAAACGTAAGATAAACAAGTTCTTTTTTATCAAATTTTTTAATAATTTCATAATAGTTAGGATCAATCAGAATATTTTCAGTATTCGCCACATCCATTTGCATGTAGGACTCCATTCTAAATTCGTAGCTCCAATCCTCAAATATATAATTTCGATCCAAATATTTTCTATTGGAATTTATTTTTGCATCTCTAAAATTGAAATACTCAATATCCTCAAAATTTTCAGTAGGGATACTTCTCCATATAGATATATCAGACATATTATATCTATGCGTGTTGGATTTATAAAAAATACCCTTGTTTTTTTTTAATTGGACTTGCGAGCTTGATTTAGAAATAGATGAGTCCCCTTTTTTTCATAATTCAAATTAATAAATTTATATGCTAAAAGATCATATCTAGAAGTTTTTTGAAACTTCCTTTCTTCATCTGAATCCCACTTGTAATTTTTATGACGTCTATTTCTGAACTTTTTGAGTATGAATTTATACCATTTACTACGAGATGGTCCCATTAACAACCAGTTTTTCCATTCATTCATTTCAGAATTCGGGAGTTTCTTATGACTTAATTTAGAATGAAGTATTCCTTGTGTTTCAAAGTAATCTTTTATTTCATCCTTAAAAAAAAAAGACATTCCGTCATATTGAAAAAAAGATCGTAATTTGTTACTAACTCGGCTTTGTGATAATTTATAAAATACATATGCTTGTGAGAAATGGGATAAGTCACAAAAACTATCTAAATTTTTACTATTTCTAAGACTATAAATTTGTTTGTTTAGAGTTGAAATAAAGTTAATTCTATTTTTTAAAGTAAATTATATTTTGGATTTTCTCTATTAAGCCTTTCTTGATTTGTTTCATTAATGGGTTTATCCGTCATTTTTTTTATTGATTCAAGAAAAAATTGTATATTGAGTCTCGAAATATTAATAATAGATAAAAAAATATACATGGATATTTTTTCAAGGAAAATCTTTAGAAAACAATCGAATTGAGAGATTAATCGAACATTTCTTCTTTTTAATATTTGGCAAATATTTGTTATCGATTCGAATCTTTTAGCAAGATACCCTTTTTCGGTAGGATTTATATATGCGGTCATTTTTTTTTTTCTTTTGTAATTCTTTCTATTTGATTTCGAATTGCGCTTGTTCTACCTGTTAGATCCTTCTTTTTTATCAGTTTTATCAGTGAAGGATTTTTCCAATTTTGAGATTCAAATAGACTAAATGATTCATCAATTATTTGATTGATGATTCTAGAATCTTTTTCGTTTTTAATTTCATTCGATTCTAATACTTTTACTTTTATTAAGCTAAAAATTGGTTTGAATTTTTCTAGTATTAATTTTGTTAGTATTATTGCTAAAGATGACCTTTTCCATGTTTCTCTTTTTTTTCTAGTTCCTTAAAAATGCGTTCAAAACTTGCTAAAAAAACCTTTCCCATTTTTCACGCTTTTTTTTTCTAGTTCCTCAAAAAATGGGGTCAAAAAAGAATTTCCTTCTTTAATTCTGGGAGAACCAAAAGGAAGGTCAGTTTCCCCCAAAAATGTTAAAAAACAAAAATCCTGCTTTTTCGTTAAATTTATATCATTTTTATCAGAGGGTCCTGGTTTAGATTCGGTGCCAAGGTTTCAGGGTGAAAGGAGAGAAGATTTTTATCTGCATACCGTCTTCCCCACCACTCCTCCGGCAATTCCGTTTCCGATAGTTGGACAGCATCATTGCTACATTTAACATGTATTTCTTTGTTCCAGTCCTCTATCCTGAACCAATTCAGGAT
>JAHSUH010001712.1:0-16999 GCA_025388415.1 Cynanchum wilfordii
CATAATAATCGTCTTGTCGGCTTCATACTAATATCAATGGGTGACAGGAAGTAAGAGTCACCTCAAAGATTGAAAAGCCGTCAGAAGGTGCAGTCATAATGCAGCACACCTGCCAACAGTTCCACCCCTTCAAGGGAGAACCGTCCCACAACAAGCTGCATGGTGTCGCGTCAGCTCTCAAACCGCGAGACGGCAATTTTCAACGTATGGAATGATTCCTCATGACAAGTAGATCGCGAGAAAGTATCTATTTTCACAGGATGATTTCCAAAATACCACCCAGAATAGATAATGCCACCATGTAGAGCTCGTCAAGGTGTAAAAAAAAGTGACGCAACAGCCGAAATACGTTAAGTATTGGTGTCAGTGTGTCTTCTCTACTCGAAATAACATATCATAATAGTGCTTATCTACGGAACCTTGTGATCGTGTGCTAACTTCTGCTTGTAACGCTCGATAACTTAGCGGCGGTGGTAGTCACCAAGCAGGTGCAGGTATTGCGCCCTCATTCTTGCAAAGAAGCTTAAAAGAGACGGTCTGGGGTTGTAGATTGAAGATCCATTGAGAAAAAAGACTACACGCGTAACGAAAAAAAGCACAGACAGGCACTTAGATGCTAAAGATAGGCATATAAAGGCAAACTGCTCATTTACCGCAGTTGCCCTTTCGAATGTCATTCGACAAGTGACATGGTGTAGCATGTTCCCACAACCACTAAAAAGATCATCTCCAGCAAACCCATTTGAAACAGGTGGTGTGTCCCAATTTATTCTTGACAGTTTTCGATGCAACTAGGAACTATTCCTTCTTCTAAGTGGCAGCAGCTCCTAGGTGGTCTCCCCAGATACCTTCTGCTTGGGTCGGAGAAGGAAAAAATGTGCACCACACCCCAAATTTGTTACCTTTTGGGGTGAGAAACTTCGCCCCCGCGTTATACATACATCTTCCTCATAATGTGTCAGGGAATTCTACAAGCCATGAAATTAGAAAATAACATTATTACTGTTATCGTTGCAATAATTCAAGCAATGTGACAAATCAGCGACATAAAACAGAGGAATAAAAATACCAGGGACAGAATTAATCGTTCCGTCGTCGCACACCTCGTTTCATGATGCAATGGTATATAGAAAAAAAATGCGTGTGAAGCAGGGGGATGTCAAATACCCCATCGGAGTCGCCTTAAGGCCCTAGTGGTGGTAAAGAATAAAATAAAGGCGCCCAATGTGCAGTGACACAAGGTCAGGCGCACGCAGGCTGCCCTGACGCCCTGCCGCCGAGCATCCGTATTGCGGCAGAAGCCCCACCGTCCCTGAAGATAGCCCGCCAAACCCACATCCAAAGAGGACGCCAGAGCCATTATTTATCCACCCACCATCTGCAGAGGGCCAGGGCACACACAAGTGGTCAATGCGGATGCCTTTTCTGCGACCCGCCCATCCCGTCAAAAAAAAAGGCCCCCGTGAAGAATGGCAATCCCGACACTTGGATAGAAAAGGCTCTGTGGAGACACGTAATGCTTAGTTGCATTACAAACTTAGGAGAGTCATCGAGGTTATTTCAAATTGGGACCATCAGAAATAACTCGAGAAAAAAAAAGACGCCCCTGGCGGGTCGCATCCCGATTCCCCCTCCCTCGCAAAAAGGGAAATTTTACCACCATGATGGGGATGGGGGGATCCCCCGACGGCCACCGCCGCCCCAAGCCCACACCCCTCAATCTGTGTAAAGGCTATTGGGTACATTCAGTGATGGTCTTGCAGCGAGATTTGTACTTGTCTCCGTTAACGACCCAAACCGGGTGCTCCACGGGAGCCCCACCGCACCCCCCACCCCGGGAAGCCGGCTAGAGCCGCGCCAGACAATTTACCCCGGGTAGAAGATAAAGTATGTGAAAAAACTCCCAAAAATATTTTCTGTCATTAGATTTGAATCGAAAGAAACAATAAATCATAGATTTAGCAATGATCCTGTTGAGATTTCCAGAACTTTGACTTTTGCCTCATGACCGCGGGGCTCACCGACGAATATTGAGGAACTCTGGGGCAAGATGGTCGAGTGGTCTAAGACGTCACGTTCAGGTCGTGATCTCCCCTGGAGGCGTGGGTTCAAACCCCACTCTTGTCATCCTTTTTGAACCCTAATAATTTTACTGGGCGCATTTGGGGATACGCTCCTCCGAGCACAAAATTCCTGAGATAACGCAAGGGACTTATATTTCTTTTTTGCACAACCCCAGCAGGTTTACGGCCACTTTTTTTTTTTTCATCTTAGTTTTTTTATTCAGTTTGGTAGCCAAAAATACACTGCTTTAATGATAGGGGCAGCATCTTTGGTAAAGCGACGCCCTCGAACCCGCATTGAAATGACCCCCCGCGAATGCCTCTATTTGTCGAAGCGTCCAAGAGGTCTGAGCTGCAAGAGCCACAATCAAGGGTTTTGTAAATGGCTTTGCTGCTTAGGACAATGAGCCTTCGCGGCGTGTAGAGCAGCCACTACTGCAACTGGGGTCAAGGAAGTAGGCTCAGGTTCACTAAATCCTACACACCTGGGATGGAATCCACTGTTCTCGCGCGAACGGCCTTGGAGAGTGAGCGAATAGTGGATATCAGCAGCGGGACCGGTTCGGGGCTATAAATAACCTCTTCGGAAAGGATAACAAAGCGGTCACAAGTTCCAATCAAATTTGAGTAATCGGCTGAATCACTACCCCAATTTAGCATACTTTTCCTCCGCCTGCATCCCCATCACCCCCACAACCTGACGGCAGTAGAGGGCTGTCATGCTGGTATTGCTCCTGTAAATTTCGAGCGCACAAAGCACCCCATTCTTCGCTCCCATTTGTGGCGATAATGCGTGCGGTGACGGTTTTTGTGGGTCTGGCGCCCCATTTCAATGACGATGAGGTGCCACAATGCCACTGAACGAAAAATACCACATCCACACTTCAGATCCGTAACATTCACCCCGAAGTTAGCGGATGCTGAGCGACGTGGAGGAGAGAGAACGTCATAAAGCACCGCACGGTCGCATGCCGACCATTCCACCAAACCAAGAGTCCCACTTCACACACTTAGCCCGTGGAATCAAACCCACTAGGCAGCCCGACAGCATCGGGACGCGGCAATGTGGAGAATACCCGCACGAGCATGCTAAAAGGAGAGCCTTTTTTTCCCCCATTACAAGAGTGCAAGCTGAAAGTGGACAATGGGCCTTCTTTATGTTTAGGGAGCATTATCGAACGGGTAGCTTACTCGAAACGGCATACTGCCTGAATTTGATAATTTATGTACCCCATATTAGGTATTAGCGCGAATAATAATGGATAAAAACATAAGCTAAAGGGGGAAAAAAGAGATATTTTTCTTCATTTCATCGACACTGTATACTTTTGCTAGTTTCATATTCAGAATGTTAGAGCGCTCTAAAAGGTAACCTTTGTTAAAAGTAACCTCCCCTCGCATTAGGCTATTGCGGTTTATGCCTCGCGTGCTCTATAAAAAGGAGAAAAAAAAACACCAAATCTGTGTCATCCCCGAAATGGGGTGTTATTTTTCTAGTTTCATTATTTTCGTTTGCCTTTTTCCCCCTATTGGTCTAATTAAGGTATTGATCGGATTGAACCTTCGAAAGAGAGCGGACAGAGAAACAGAGGGGCGGCAACAAAGTAGCGCCCCCTACGCCGTGACATCAACGTGCCACTTCGGATGATTTAAGCGTCTCTAATCTCCTTTGAAACGCTCAAAATAGATTTCTCGGAAAGATGAAGCTGTAAAGCTTCGAGGCCTGATACCAGTGTTCAATGGGGCCCTCCCATCAGTGAATGTATCGTTGGAGCGACAAGATACCCTATCGTCGTGCGACGCAAGACGAACGTCTACAGATTCCTTCGCACCCTTTTCTATAGTGAAAAGCGGGAGCCTGAGAATGGGTGTCCCAAGACACTGAGCAACCGCCGCACTCCGGCAGTCCCTGTAGGGGCAGGAGTACGAATCCCGGCGGAGTCCGTCCACGAAGTCGTTGTATTGTCTGCCCGCAACACCGCGTCGCAGCCTCGCGACGCCTTCCACGTAGCCCGGCGGAACAAAGCAAGAGGGTCCTGGGGAGGGGCGGAAATCGACACGTGGTGTGGACGGCGTGTCCTCCATGGGTTTGTAGGGTCGGTCCGGCTGTTTCATCAGCTTGGCGCAGTAAGAACGAGTGAGTCTATGATAGTGAGGCCTATCGGCATTTTCCTCGTTAGCGTGGCGCCTACCACAGTAAGGCGCAATCTCAGGCTTGAAGGAAGGCATCTCCTCAAGTGGCTTCGTCCACGCCTTCCTTTCCAATTGGAGTTTCTTGCCATGTGCGTAGAGACGGTCAAACACCGCGCTGCGTTGAGGAGTACTTGTTCGCGACGGCGATTGAATTTTCCTAGCGGTTAACTGACAGAGGGCCGCGCCAACATCGCCGCTTGCTTCAAGTGACGGACCTCGTTTTCGTAGCTTAAGTTCGCTTGAAGTAGTTGGCGCCGCGTACCGCTTGCATCTTGGTGATCGGTTCCCGCGCGGCGCCGATTTACTCGACCCCCTTACAGGTTTTGTGAGCCCACTTGTATTCTCGCACTTTTCACTATCACCCCGTGCAGATGGGGCACGCCCGTCGGCATTTCCCCTAAAATGCGGTCTTTGGTGCAAGCGGTACTGTACCCCCGCTGCCGCCTGAGCAGCACATGCTGGCTGGACTGGAGAAGGAAGCTCACCAGCCGACCTGCCACCCTGTCGGGAAACCGCACCCTTCGAAAGTCCCAGGGCAGACTCCAGATTCTCCTGGTAAGGGGGTGCAGGAGGCGTTATTGAGGACATGAAAGTAGAAGGCGAGCAGAAGTCGCACACAACATCAGCCACGTGCTGCATATCAGTAGCCTCCGCAGCGGGAACGCCACACAGGACATCGTACCAGCAGTCCTCTATCATTTCCCGAGTCCAGTTGAGAGAGTGCCCCAACAAGGAAAACTCATGATAGTTTATATGCCCACCATAGCCACCGTTTGCGCGAGATCGTGATAGTAAGCTGAATAGCTTTTTTCGGCGTTCTGTGCTGATATTATCATAAGAACTAATTGAACTGCACAATGAGCTAATGGAGGACGGCTGCGATAGGGGTGACGTAGACATTACTCTTCTATAGGATAAACGGATCGCACCTTCCTTCCTTCTCCTTTCCCTTCAGAATATCTTGCTGAAAACGATGTGACAATAAGCAAGGAAACAGGTGTCAACTTTTTTTATTATGGTTAAGAGTTTGTCATGGTCTACAAAAGGTGGGGGGAAAAGGGAGTAAAGAAAGCAGTGTGCCGAAGTGTGATGGTAGGGCAGAAGACCTCTTCCACTTTAACATGATATAATGAAACCAATTTTTTTTTTTTGGAAAAACTATACAAGGGAATAGAGATACAGCAATATCAGCAACACGCACAGGAGATCCTAATGTACGACAAGAGAAAAAAAAGGCATATATAGGGAAGGGACTTTTGAAAAGATTAGACTATCAAGACGCCGAAAGACAAACGACCGATGCGTGCAACATTAGCCACTTGGAATTATTTCCAAACTGAAACAGAGGCCATACACACACTTCCGAAGAGGAGGCCTTAAGGATAAGGCTCGCAAGACTGTTTGGCTGAACACCTAAAATACTGGCAAAAACTGTCATAAATTTTGACCAGTACCGTACCCGTCTGAAGAGAGTCTTCCAATTCACTCCAGTCCATATCCATACGGAGCCTGCATCGGCTCATTACAACACGTGCCTTGAAAAAATAGTAATCCCATGGGACCTCGGCTGCGATGGGCGACATCAGTTCAGGCTGCTCCACAAAAAGACTCAGCCACTCGCTAAGCTCCTTGTATGTCACGTGCTTAAATGAGGTGTCGGGCAGACGGTTAGCCTTAGTACTCATGAGCGCCTTACTATTTTTTTCAAGGTCGCTGAAAAGGATTGGAAGGTTCTGGCCAAACAGCTGGGCATGAAGGCAACAATGCGCTCGCACTCAACTTGAATGATGCCCACGAGGTCTGGGTGAATGAAACTAGGCATTTCATCTCTGGGAACCCCCAGCAGGTCTGGTGCAGAGGATAGAACCATGCTCATAGCCTTTAGAAGCTCAGGGGTTGGTTTGAACTGGGCTACCATGAACAAAACGTTCGACGTGTCGTGGGTGGTGAAGTCCCATGCAACGTCAAGGGAAGACCAGCGTCCAGGTGGCACACTGCACCCGAATATGAGCGCTTCGAAGTATTCTGAGTGCCCCGCAACTGGAATATAGACCCCAAGTGGGTTGCACCAACTCGCCATACATCGCATCAGAAAGTCTGTTTTTGAGCATCGTGATATGAAGCTGCTGTTGCACGAATTGCGTTTAATAAGGTCTGAGTAAATTTGCCACTCGCGAGCAGCCTTCGCTGCAAACACGCACACACTCGCTGTGAGAAGAAGAAACCAGGACTCGCTGGACTGCAGTGTGGCTGCCAAGTTGAAAAGTTCTTTCCATCTGGTGCAAGCCTCATCTAACCTGGTGATGCCAGGTGGGAAGAGAAGACTGTCGACAGATGGATGAGCCACCGCAAACAAAGGCCAGTGGATGTGTAGGGGTCTGAGCCCCGATATTTCAATCCTTTGACGTAGAATATGGATAAGGGTAGAGCGCTTGAGATTATTGTGGCCCTGATTCTCGTCGAGGTAAAGGTGGGTCGTGCATGGGCGTGCCGCCGTGTCGCGCTTGTCTTTTAGCCTATAGGTGTGGGAGATGGGGACGGTGGTGTCGAGAGCTCCGTGGTGCAGCACAACAGGAGACTGCACGTCCGCAATCCAATCGATCGTTCGGAACCAGTTGTACCCAAGGAAGTTAGCAATCGAAACCGCGTTTTGCGAAAATTCCTGGATACACTCGCTGAGGGAAGTAAATGGACACTGTAAAACGACCAACGCTGGAACTTGGTGCTGAGTTAGGCCTGCGGCCAATCGCACCACCACCGCAGCCCCAATGGATCGCCCACAAAGGACGATGCGATCCGGCGGAACGTGAAGGCGATCCCTGGCAAAGTAATAAGCTCCCAACATATCACCATTCATGCTCTCTTCCGACATTTTGCTGTGTGTGAGGCCGTACCCAGAATATTCAAATAGTAGCACATCTATCTGGGCCTCTTCGCTAAGGTAGCTCATTTCGTCGTAGATCATGCCGATGTCTACTGCGTTGGGGTGCGCATAGATAAGAAGGTGAGTAGCGGAAGGCTGGGTGAACAAGTAGCCGTAGGTGTATGAACCTGCTTCATTCTGATCGTTACAGTCCACACAAGAAATGTGCAAGAGAAGATTGGGGTGCGTACACGCAGTATACGTGGACTTCTTTGGACGGGGGAACACAATGGACCTTACTAGACAACTCAGTAGGCTGATCATCTAGAGCTTCAAGATACGAGCAATACAAGGAAGAGAAATTTGAAACTCAACAGTGACGAAGACAGTGCAAAAAGGTACTTTGTTATTATTGTTGTGTTTTATTATTGGCATGACGTAGATAACCACGCAAATTCAGAACGCACGCAGCGTCACATCCAAAAAATACCAACCAAAAATAATACCATTCACTGAAATTTTCCCTCCTCAGGGAGAAAACTATACACGGGACCTTTTAAAAAAGGGATAGATAGCATCAGCGGTTCAAGCCAGGAGGATGCCATAAATATAGTAAACCCCTCAATATCAGCAGCGATTCCGCCCACTTTTACACAGCACTGGGGGACTAACCACTTTTTCAAGGCCTAATTTAATGCTTATGATGCCCTCTGTGCACAACCATACACTGTGGAGAAAAAGGCGAAAAAGAATTGCAAGGTTGTGACTGGCACGAATAATGGAGTGTATCATGGTGAAACCTTACCAAAGGCAACGCAATCAAAAAGGACCGCATTCACGCAATCGCCCAGCAGCGTTAGGTCTTTGCGCACGCAAGATTGAGCTAGCCGATTCACAAAAAAAAAAAAAAAGGAGCATCCATGTACGACATAATATAATTATTTGAATTGTGTGGCTATATGTTATGCATCAGGGAAAGAATGTCCTTGCGAAAATCAACATGCGTCACAGGGCACACATGCTCGTCATTAATGCAGCCCTCGTGCGCGATAACACGATTAGGGTAGCACACAAACGGCTGCTCAGGACGTATCCTTTTATGGCACACTCTGCAGAGAGTCCCTTCCACCAGCCTAACGAATTTGGACTGCTCCCCCAGAAGTGCATGCTGCAGCTTTGCCTTCTGTGAGGTTAGCATGGCTAGGTAAACTTCCTCTTGGTGCTCCTCTGCGGCTGAGCTGTTCAATGCCTGGATCAAAAAAGGCCCCAACTCAGCAAGGGACATGCAATCCGGCAGCATAGACAACGTGGAGAGGGCATTCACGCCCTGGCTAGTCTGCAAGAGCCGCAGCACTTCTTCCATGTGGATAGGCCCTTCACCGGGCTGTATTAGCCTTTTCAATAGAATTTCGAACACGTCACCGCGGGCCTCCGGCTCTATTCGTGCAGCGTACGCTTCCGCATCCTCAAGGGAGCGTGTGCCCTCATTTAAATACATGTTCATAGCGCGCTCATGATCATACATACGAGAATACACAACCGCCCGCTCGGGGCGGCTGTTCGCCTTGATTTCAGGGTTCTCAAAGAACTCGCGAGCTGCCGAAAAGTCGACAAATGGGGACTTCTGCAGGAATGTGTCCAATTGCTCGCGTCGCACTGCAGTAGATATGGTGTCCGTATCACTCGCCCCACCAAACACTAACAAGGCTAAACTTTTCCAGTAAATGGAGTGAAGCTCGGTAACATCGCTGCCTGTAGGAAAAGATGCATTCCCCATCAGAGCGTTCAGAAAATCTACCGTGGGAAGCACCGGATGAATGATCCCAGGGCATTCAAGCGTCTCTTTCGATTGAATAATCCGAAGTGCTTCATGGTAATATGCTCTATTACAATTTGATAAAAATATACCCAAAGAAAGTACTGTCGGGATATTACGTAGCACCCACGGGGCATACACGCTGATTAGATCTGATTGCCTGTCAGACGGATTAAATGGTAATTTGCTGATATAATTGGCTAGTGTGATGGCGGCTACAGCCTTGTCAATCACCTTGGCGTCAGCTCCAGGAGCGCGCTCCAGTTGCTTGACGAGCAAACAGCCCGGCTGAAACCCCTCTGATGGGGCAGCCCCATTCTCGATGCAAATGTATCTCAAAGCAGAGAAAACGTCCCAGGACAGTGGCTGGGAGAAACCAATGGCAGAAGGAAGGTGGTCCACGCAAAGCCCCTGTAGCCATCTGAGAGCCTTGGCATGTTCCCCCCGCCCCTTCCACCACACCACCAGGGGCACCCACATGCGTCGAGTAATAAGAAAACGCTCCCCATCCTCTAAATCGCAGTAGGTGGGTTGCTGCAACACGTCTATCAATGCTTCTTCCATCCCTAAGAGTGTGTAGGCCTTCAAGAGGCACGTGTCTAAACCTTTAATGACGTCAGCAGAGTTGACTTCTGAACTTGTGGAGAATTGAGGGGAACGAGCTCTCCGCTCCCACTGAGGTCTCAGTGGTGCCAAGAAGCCCGCCAGACACCGGAGTGCTTCGTTTGTGCTCCCTTCGTGCGGGTTCGACTCTAGTCCACTTTCCAACTGTTGGCGCACATTTCTGTCAATAGCTTGAAGAAACTGCACCCTTAGTGCTGAGGGCAGCAAGTCTGGGAACAACAACATTGCATAATGAGGCTCTGCTGTGGATTGCGTCATGATCTGGAGCGCTGTTGCGTGGTTGCCGCATAGGAACTCGTGGACGGCATGCTGCATCAGGGCCCTCTGACGGACCTCGGCGTCAACCTCTTTATGGCAAAGCTGACAAAGAATTGTAGCGACAGAGAGGAGCCCGTTGTTGCAGCACGCTTCCACACCGCAACTCATCGGCTGCCGCAGGAGAAGATGGATGTGGTTGCTGGAATCTAGGAGCCAGAAGCAGTCACGGTTTTCTTTGGATTCCTCCTTGGTGGGGCCTCGCCCTGTTGTCGGCGAATGCTGGTCGAGGTCCACCACGTGTCGTTGGAACATATGGATAGATGTGACGGGGAGCACCTGGCAGGACGCCGTCCGTGGGCGCTGTGGTGGTGAGAGGTTGGTGATCAGCGGCAGATACACTTCCAGACGCGGGTCGTTGTGCTGGTACGCACACAACACGTACGGATGATCATACACTACGGCAGCGGGCGAGGATCCACAGGAAACCGAAGAGTCACCTGGCACCGGGCTGCCATCTGGCAAGATACGCTGCAGACGCGTATCTTCTATGGCAGCTAGAACCTCTGGCACCGGGTGCATAGATAGGAGAAAGGGCGATTGGACTTTGCCGGTGGTGTGCAAGTGATCCACGATACTATCTGTTGCTACGTTATACAGCTGGTACTCCTTTCGGAAGCCTACTAGCAGGGTATGTTTGCCTGCCCACACCACTGACTGGGCTTTGTCCGTGAAGCTTGGTCCTTCCTTTGCAAGAGAGAGGGTCTTAGTTTCCCCAAGGTATTCATACAGGGATAACTGATGACGATGTAAAACAACCACTGTAAAGGCTCCTTTGAACTTCTTGACGCTCAACGTCACAATATCCTTTGGTAACTTTACAGCTGACAGTTCTGGTGTCAGGTCGGCGGTTCCAGAGATGCTAGTTCGGTGCTGACTAGTCGCAGGTGGCAACGCATACACCAGAATAGTGTCTGAACCGTAGATAACTAGTACTACTCCAGCATGCTGCAATGGGGCCATTGCACGAATCGGTCTTTTGTGTTTGCTGACATGTGTGGAAATAATCTGCACATCCGGCTCCCCCCCCTTTTTTTCTTGCACCTCGTAGATGACCAATTTGCCATCCACAGTGCCCACTAAAAGGAAGTTTTGTACAGAGGATATGCATTCAACTTTGAAGTCCACACGCTGTTGTAATGTGCAGTCCGTATACGCTTGGATATTCAGAGACATAACTTCTTTGTTGAGATTAATTGACTCTTCTGGATAATTAGAACTGTGTGTCTGATCAGCTGTGCTCCAAAATTTTTGTCAAGCTATCTTTCACGTTTTAGGGAACTTTATCAGAGGGAAAGTAAAATCGAAGCGAAGCTTTGATGCATTTTTTCATTTTATTTTTTAGGAAAACGTATCCTGTTCCCATTCTTTCTTCATTTATGATTATTGTTTACTCAGATTGAATATTGTGTCGTACTTCTCCTTTCCGTTGCGCTTGCTTTCCCATTCTACCCACCGACTCACCTCCTCTTTCAAGAGATGCATTAAAGTAAAAGACCAGTAGGGGGAGAAAAGCCAAAACACAAAAGAAAAGGGAGTCTTGGTTTGTGTTGCTAACCTTCAATCGCAAACATAACGAAGGTACTATGAGCTAAATAATGATAATAATCATAATAACTTCCGTAGATCGTGTTTCTTCTTACCACAGCTCAGATAACGGGTCGGCATCGTCCGCGGTACGCAAAGTCGTCCCGTCAAAGAAGAAAAAAGTTCGAGGGTACGGTAAAGCACCAGCCTGGCTGCACACTTTTCGTAAATGCATCTGGACTGCGGGCCTAGTGGCGGAAACTGATTGGATGGGTAATTTCTCGTACACAAGGCGGGTCAGAGACGAGTGCCGCTCCATAAAGAGGCTAAACTCTTCCACGCAGCTTTGCATCGCTGCATTATGCTTTTCAGTTGACTCTTCTGATAGCAGAGCAGGGAGACCCCGTAGCATGCTCAAACAGCAGTTTAAGTTCGTCAGAGGGATACCAAATCTTATACCCACCACGCGCACCGTGTCTAGGGTGCATACCCAGCGCGGTCTCTGTGCTAGTGACAGCTCTTCAGTTGCCGATAAGACCGCCCCGCTGTCAGAGTCTGACCCTTGCGACTGGTTCTGCATCGAACCCTGGTGCGCTGTAGACCCCGCTGCCTCAGAGGAATAGCCAGAACAGTAGCCAAGGCAGCAGGTGATGTAGCCCAGGGAGTGCCCCAGCTGAAGCGCCTTAATGCAACTCCGTAACGTTGTATAGAGCTCGTCCCTTACATCCACAAGTAGCATCTGCGCACCTGCCTCCACATTTTCACGGTGATCGTCAGTATTTCTCCAAGCATCAATCTCTTTAGTGGCGAGCGCTATGACTTCCTCACGAGTGGCGGTAAATGGAAAGTCAACCTCGCTGAAGTGGTAAGATGCCATCTCCAATACAGAACCGTCGTGCTTGCGCACCAGAGGCACCGACGCAGCACATTGCACTAGCACAGGCGACGCAAGTGCCATCTCATTAACTAGCGGCAGGGAGGTATCGAGATCAACATAGGAGACCTCCGAGTCCAGCGCAATAGATTGCACGCGTAGCTTTGTGGCTCTTCCGACGACGATGTCAGTTCTACTGCTGCCCCTACTCAAGGGATTTATTCCACTGGCAGTACTATGGGAGCCATAAGATGTTGACCACTCCCTTGTCAAGTCCTCATTTTGTGTGTCTTGGTCAAACAAAGGTGGCCAGTACTGCACAAAGGAACCAAAGGGAATAAAGAGGCTCGGAGGTCCACACCGCGTCTTGGCATGCAAATAGAGAAGTAACCACGGCGACGCCATGAGGCTGGCAGTGTTGCCATATACGCAGCTAAGCTCAATGTCTATAAGAGGCACATTGGCTAGCGGAGCCATTGTAATGTAGCTCCAATAATTTCTCCCCAGAACAGAATACCTGGTGGTCGCCTCAAGCTCGTTAAGGGATTCAATTTTCAAAAGATCGACCCCTGCGGCCCCCTCCGGGCCCCGGATAGATCTGAGCACCTTCAGAGTCTCTCGTAGACAAAAAACACAGCGGATGTACTTGAGCACTTCACTACCAAGCGCCTGCTCGTCACCTAAATCGATTTCATCGAGAATGACTAGAAAACTCTCCACCAACTCATCGGGCATCTTACCCACCTCAAATAAGGTAACAGCATGCCGCTTAAACCCGGGATCTCGACTGAGGTTCATCATGAGAAATCCGGTCAGAGTCACGTCGTAAAGAAATGCGATGCGCTTAAGCGGGTGATCGTGGCTGACTATGGGTGATCCATGTGAGGTAAACATCTCTGTGGGAATCTCGGAGCTTGCAGCCAGCTGCACCATCTCCTGCACCTGAGTGTCCCACGTTGGGTGAATCGACTTAAGCTGCTTCCAATTTCTCACCGGCACGGCACTACTTTTTAAGATTGCTAGTCCCAGCCGAACAAGGACATGCGCCGCTGAGCACACGTCCTCGACGTCAAGCATAAGCAGCTGCGCGAGGAGGTGGAGCGGGGTCCGATCGTCGGAGGTGGACATGACGCGGTAGAGCAGCAACTCATGAGGATCATCACAGGTGCGGTTCATCACAAAATCCTTCAATGGGGGCACAACGATTCGATCGTCTGGCGAAACGTTGAAGTCAAAACTGATAAAGCCCCTCTGGTACAGCCGCAGCAGCGGAGACTTCGGCAGCTCACAGGCGAAAATCACATCTTTAAGAAACAGGCCTCGCTCAAGACCCATGGCTTGGAGAGCTTCCAGCAAAACTTGCGCTGCATTCCCATTGCTCAGAAGAAGCCGGTAAAGTGTATAGTCTTCCATCATATATAGCCGACATGTCTTCCGGACCAGGTCCGCCGGCTGTTCAACTACTAAGACCCTCCAGAAGGGCCGCACCTCGACAGAAGATGCCAGCATCGTAGGGAGGTGATTGGTAATGTAGTTACGATTTGTGTGCCACCGTAGCTTACTCCGCACCTCTTTGGTGATATTAAGAAATTGATTCCGACCGATTCGCAGGAGTCGAAGGATATCCAAAGCTGTGAAGTTTGGGAGCTGATCATAGTTTTGCTCCCTCTTTAGCAACTCGAAGAGCATCTTCACATAGTATGACAGCTGTGTCTCCTTGGTGTAGAAAAGAATTCTCTTTTGATGTACATATGGGTAGAGCTGAAGGTTCTCTCCTCCGTACTGAATCATTTGGATGTAATACGAAGCTTCGGAAAGCCCTACCCGAACGTATTCTGGGATTCGATAGTAAGCATGGCTGTGCAGAATACTATGCTTAACTACCCGATCATGATACTCGTCCATGCTATAACGCTCCTGAAGTGAGATACTAAGCAAAGAGTAAGGCACACGAGATTTCAAGGCCTGCTTGAGGTCTTCGCCATCTGTTATACTAGTCATTGCTACTTCTAAGTGGCTAAGTAAAATTACCGTGCTCTTTGTGTCTCAGGGAAAAAACAACAACGGAGAAAGGTCAATAGATTCAAATAAGTGGCTTGGGAGAATTTACTATATATATATATGATCAAAAAGGAAAGCAATGGTGAAAGGAAGGAGGAGGGGGAACATTAATATGATATCTTATGATGGGTTCTAAGTGTTGAGGAGCACTTGAATTACCTCACGAAAAACGAGTCACCACGTAAAGTGGTTCATTCTTCCCACCAGAATTATTATCACCACCTTTTGAGACTGTGCAGCCGCCGCACTTAGTACCCTTCTGCTGTCATAGTCCCCTTGCATTGTATCTTTAGGACGGAATACAACAGTTTTTGAGCCTCTAGCTGTGTATCACCTTCGCAAGCTCGATCCATTGGTTCAATACTTCGGCCTTTTCCGAACGCCTATCATGTTCCCACAGAATATAGTGAGACGCGATCTGCCGCACTAGAATGTGTTCCGACAAAACAAGGCTACACGCACCGTCCAACGGTGCATCAAGGATCGGCTTCTCAGAGGCTTCAGTCCGGCTGATCTTGCTCAGATTTTCTTTTGGACAGATTTCATCGACGCTGCGGAGAGGTAAGTCCACCAAAGCAATCCTATAATTTTCAAGCAGCGCAATGTTCAGACCTACAAGGGTTCGACCACGGAAAATATTATGCAGCTCCCCTGACTGCGCATCAACGGTTGTATACACGTTAAAGTTCTCTTGTACATCTGTCGTGCCATGGAAGTTGACCTTGATGGGAAGCGATTGAAAAGTGAATTCATTTTCATCTACCTGCTGTTCAGCCATCCCTTAGACTGTATGGTAAAACTTACTAAGAAAAGGTGAAATTGGATTTTTCACATGGGTGGATGTGGAAGAAAAACAAAAATAAACATCACAGAGAAGTGTTTTTGACGGTGATCGTAGCAAGCGCCCCAAAAGAAAGAGAGGAACACAACTGCAGAGTACATATTTCATGATTAGTTAAAAACTTTATCTCTTATTGATTCTGAGGAGGGATGTGAGAGCTTGAATTCGCATGATTTGGATAAATCAAAAAACAAGACCCATCGCTAGACTTTACAGTATTCCTGCAGTTACTCTTCCGGCTCAGCTATATTGTAGATCAAAGCCAGCTTTTCAACATGATCAAGCAACACAGGTGTGGCACCGCATCCATCACTACTATTTCTCACTTCCCCAAGCTGCATTAAGCAGTTAAGCGCATTTTGAAGCTTCATTTGTTTAATGGGAAGGGCCCCTGGTATCAGGCTTTCCCACAACAAGAGCTCCTCCAAGCAGCTGTTCAGGCACTCTCGCGGCTTGCTTAACACAGCATAAAAGAAACTAAGCGTGTTGCGGATCTCATGGCAGAGATAGTGAAAGGGAAACAAATCTTTTCTGACCTCACACAACAACTTGAGTAAATCGGTCACATGCGTCATGGTAACCTCTGTGACAGGAAGGCGACCCATCTCCGTGCAGGTCGCCAGCACCTTTGCGCGGTGGTACTCAGTTGGACTGCTGTGCCGTGCTGTGGGCAGTTCCATGCATATGGCTCTTTCAAAGGGGTCGGCATCACTGCCAAGGCAGCGCAGACAACGACAAGTAAAGAAGTAGCGCTCGCCAAGAGTCGCTTGCCGAAACTTGCGAGGCCAGTAGAGTTGGGGGATATAGCTGATCGTTAGCTCCTCACCCTTGGCTATGGTGCGCGTGGTGACAATCCCCGGGCGCGGTCGCCTGGTATCTAACGCGGAATTCGGCGCGCAGGAGTGGTTAAAAAACGACGTCAGATTGGCGCAGTGCAGGGTCTGGCCGACTCCAAGGCCGGACGAATCCACCACTTCGATCGCATTACAACGCAAAACCCCGATAACATTGGCCACGAGCGTCCCATCCTCATCGGGCATGAGGCTGTGCACCAAAGATACGATAGGGTGGAGCGTCTGCGATACCTCCTGGACGTGGGATTCAAACTGCAGGACCTGGTCATGCCCCGCACGGCGCACCTTCATGGCAGCGATGGTGGTAATGCAATGAAACGCCAGCTCATAGAATTCCTCTGGGGCATCCATTTGGTGAGCGGTGATCTTGGCAGAGGCCTCTTTCAACTTCTTCAAGCGAGCACACTCCCAATGCTCATGGCATTCATTGTGGGCATCCGCACATTGTTGGCAACAGTAATACGCCATCTGACACTCTTTACACCGATAAAGCGCATCCACAGGATCGGTTTGCATGTGAGACTCCACCTTTTCCCCTTCGCATCCCTCCTGAAGCTGCTCCGCGGATTGCCCGCAGTGGAGACAGCAACCCTTACCTCCCGTCTCCTCGTATGGTGCAGCTGAAAAGGCGTCCAGAGTGTCGCACACCATTGTGAAAGGCAAAATGCTCTCACCAGCGACTACACCCCTACCGCACGCGTTGCCCAAGTCCACGAGCTTTACCGTCGGAGTAGTGTCTCGAAGATCACGACTTGCCATCTCAGGTTCATGCCCTCTCTTGGTGTATTGCCGCTGCAGTTGGTCCACGGCAGCCGACAAGTGCGGCCGCACAGACTCACCCAGAGCGGGAAGCTGAAGGACAGAGCGGCAGATAAACAAAAACGGCGTCGCACCGGATGGCAAGGCCGCTTTGGATGAACGTCGCAACTCTTGAAGGTCAGGATGCTCAAGCAGGCATCGCCCAATGA
>JAHSUH010001713.1:0-15697 GCA_025388415.1 Cynanchum wilfordii
AGTTTGTCACTAATAAAATAACTCAATTAGGCAGAGCACCTATCGAAATAGTTTAGTAAATATGGTAGTATTCAGATTTTAAATTTATAAATCATCGTTTTTCCCTAAGACTTCTATTAAATTCTAGTGTGGAAAATATAATCAAACTAATTATGAATATGATTTGTGAATAAGGATCATTCAACAAGTAAATCAACCAATATCAAGAATGATAAGATTGAATTCTAAATCCTAGAAAGCAAAGTAAAGAACAATGTAAGGAATAAAGCAAGTAAAAAGGTTGGGAGGAATTCTTAGTAAAATATAGGTGAGATAAGAGGATACAAAATACCAAGTATAGGATAATCTTGGATCTAGTATCATAGCTCCACCAAATTCAAGTCTAAAGTAGAATCTCTTCCATACGGATCGTGGCAAGAAATTCCTAGATTAAGAACACTTGAATGTTGACAAGATCAAATCTCCCATCAATCATCCCTTGCCCGGGCCCCCAAAAAAAAAAAAAAAAAAAAAAACCCCCAAAAAAACAAAAACCCGGGCGGCCCCAAAAAAAAAAAAAAAAAAAAAAAAAAAAAAAAAAAAAAAAAAAAAAAAAAAAAAAAAAAAAAAAAAAAAAAAAAAAAAAAAAAAAAAAAAAAAAAAAAAAAAAAAAAAAAAAAAAAAAAAAAAAAAAAAAAAAAAAAAAAAAAAAAAAAAAAAAAAAAAAAAAAAAAAAAAAAAAAAAAAAAAAAAAAAAAAAAAAAAAAAAAAAAAAAAAAAAAAAAAAAAAAAAAAAAAAAAAAAAAAAAAAAAAAAAAAAAAAAAAAAAAAAAAAAAAAAAAAAAAATTTTTTTTTTTTCTTTTTTTTTTTTTTTTTCTTTTCTTTTTTTTTTCATGGATCTTTCAATAAAAAAAAAAAAAAAAAAAAAAAACCCAAAAAAAAAATTATATACCCCCCCCCAAAAAAAAAAAATAAAAAAAAAAAAAAAAAAAAAAAAAAAAAAAAAAAAAAAAAAAAAAAAAAAAAAAAAAAAAAAAAAAAAAAAAAAAAAAAAAAAAAAAAAAAAAAAAAAAAAAACAAACAAAAAAAAAAAAAAAAAAAAAAAAAAAAAAAAAAAAAAAAAAAAAAAAAAAAAAAAAAAAAAAAAAAAAAAAAAAAAAAAAAATTAAAAAAAAAAAAAAAAAAAAAAAAAAAAAAAAAAAAAAAAAAAAAAAAAAAAAAAAAAAAAAAAAAAAAAAAATTTTTTTTTTTTTTTTTTTTTTTTTTTTTTTTTTTTTTTTTTTTTTTAAATACAACCTCAATTTGTGTAGCCCAAATACCCTAGAATATATTCAGTAAATTTCCTTACGGATCGAGGCAAACTCACCAAATTAATCCCAAGATACTCAATACTACAACAAGTAGAGAGTAATCTCTAAGAAAATTAAAAAAAAAGTATAGATCTCTCTCTAAGGTTCTACCAAACCTCTAAAAATTACTTAGCAATTAAGCCTAATCAAACCTCTATCCAACCTCCAATAATGGTAAAAATCCCAATATTTATAGATAACCAAAACAGGGGTAAAATAGGAATTTTACACAAAAATCTCTAAAATCTCGGAACAGAGCCAAACAGGCTCGGATGGTGGTATACGTAACACGGGCTCGGTGACAGGTTTATCACCGAGCGCGTGTTATTATGCCCGTGTTCTTCCTTCCTCCTGGGCGTGTTCATTCACCTGAGCGCGTGTTCAATAGCTTGGCAGGGCGTGTTCACCTCTTGGCCGGGCGTGTTCTTGGTCCGAGCGCGTGTTTCGACTGGATTTGTACATCTTTCCAGAAATTGCATATTTAGTCCCTAAACTTTGCTCTTTTGATCAATTAACTCCACAAACTTCCGGAAACACAATTATCACAATTAAGTGCACAATTAACATATTTATCTCAATTTACTCTAATAATCCTCAACAATTATGCACAAATACCCTTCCAAAACATTACCAAATTTAGTGTTATCATAATACCCCACAACTTAACCTTTGCTTGTCCTCAAGCAAATCAAAGAAGGAATTTTGAACAAACAAATCATTGAAGAGAAGTGCATAAATGTTTTCTCAAAGAATTCAAATTAACTAGTTTACTTTTCAAAGATCTCATAAACAAAGTGTTTAAGGAATGATTCACTTCTATACCTCATCAAGTGTTTTCATGTTTAAGTCAAGAAAAATCAATTTGAACAAATCATTTTCAACTTAAATACCGGAAATAATCATAAAAGCATCCCGAGTGAAGTGTGTGTGCTCTATCTCAATTAGTGATCCAAATAGCAAATTTCTTCCCGAAGCAAATTACTCAAATAGTGGTTCGGTCGATCGAAAACTTCAACAACGAGACATAATCACAATCAAATCTCAAGAAACAAGCCACTTATTCAAAAGTAAATTTTTATTCAATTTATTCTCTTTTATTCAAGGTTTTTATTATTTGCTTAACAATATCAACTTTAACTACCCTTGTAGCGAGTTCCACTCCGATGACTCCCCGGATCCCGAGGACCTTAGGGCACCGGGCATTCAATTCCCATAAGAAGTGGTGCTCAAGTAGCAAAGGATACATGCAAATAACCTTTTATTCAACAATTTATTCAACGAAAATAATAAAATTGTGGCAAGTCTCTCAAAGAATTTTTCAAGTGAAAATTTCAAGTCATTTCCATTCCCAAAAGACTTAATACTATTCAAATAAACTGTCCAAAAGTAGTCCACTAATCGGAACAACCAACCAAAAATAGCTGTGTAAAACGATTTTCAGGAATTTCCTATAATCATGCTCGTATCAAGTATCAACAAAATGAACTAAATCAAATCTCGAGACTTTCAACAATCAACAACCGATATCTATCATCGGCTAAGCAAATCAAATTTCTAAACAAAGTTCACAAAATAATCTTTTCAAGTAAACTAATCATTTTGAAAAATTTGAAATTTGTTTTTGAAAATATTAGCAAATTGAGATAAACGAACACACACCTACCCCACAACTTGAATATTACTAACTCCCTCAACTTGTAAAAATCTAATAACCCCACAACTTATTTGAAAAATAAATAAGTGGGAGAAAAAAAAAAAAATAAAACGGGAATAAGTGTGAAAGAAAAATAAAAAAAATAAAAACAAGAAAATTATATTCAAAACGGGAAAGTAAACTATGAACACAAAAGATAATCATATAAATTCAAATAAATCAAATAGTACATAAACCAAGTATGACTCGATAAAAGCGGTAAAAGGGAAAGGGAAGAAAGACAAATCTTGTTTCCGAGCAAGCATGCTTGGAACTTATTTGGTTCCTTTCTTAGGAGCTTCTTCCTTCTTCAATGACTCTTATAAGGCTCGCTTTGTCCTCCCTAACAACCTCATCTTTCGATGCATTCGATGGAATTTTGTTTGGTACTGTTAGGGAGTAATCATTTTTCTCGTTCCTGAAAATTGCCCGGACAATTGTCCCACTTGCATTTCCAGGTTTTGTAGCGAAGCCTATTGATTCCTGTTTTACCTTCAATAAACAATCAAGAAAGATAGAATAGAACAAAACAAAGAAAAAGATAAATTACAAGATTAAAAATGTCCTACTACAAACGATCTATAGTAAAGAAATTAAAATAACAAGAAAAATAAGAGAAAGAAATCACATTACCTACAAAACAAGAAAAGAGAGATTAGTAAGGATAAAAGGATATAAAATATAATATTATTAAATAATGCTAATCTAATCAAAAATAAAGAAAGGAAAATGAATTAAATTAATTGAATGAAAGAAAGAAGAAAAAGAATGAAAGGATAAAGAAGAATGGAATGAAATGTATAAGAAAGAAAGAAGTTTTGAAAGAATGAAAATGGAGAGAGAAATAAAAGGATTTAATGAGCATGCAAAATTAAATAGAAAAGGAAAAGAAATGGATAAGAAATGAATTCTGGAAATTAATTTGAAGAAGTGAAAATGAAAAGAAAATTTGGCATGCTCTCGGGTAGAAAGAACAAGAAAAAAAAAAAAAAAGGGGAAATAGAAATTCAGTTCTGGAATTTATGTAAAACAGAGGAAAATACAGAGATATACAATAATTAGCTACTGGAATTTTCTGCAAAACAGAGGAAATTATATAATGAACAGAGCAGTTAGCATACTGAAATTTACTGGAAAAATTACAGCAGGGGCAGTAAGGTTTACTTACTGGAATTTCTCACAAGAAAAGAACAAAGTATGCAATATCTACTGGATTAAATACAAGGCAGCAGTGCATAAAAATCTGCCACTGGACGAAAATTTAGTGAACATATATACACAAAAATCATCTAGCTACTGGAAATTGAAAAACAAAAGAAATGAGATTACATACAACTAACGAATCTATATACCATTATTTACAATGCCATGTAGAATGAATATACAAAGAAACTATATGTTAATCTACTGGAAAATGTAAACCTAAAAACCATGCAAAAACAAAGAAAACAAAGAACAAAATTCTACCTACTGGAAATTGAAATATATTATATATATATCAACTAATCTAGTATACTGCATGCAAGAAGGACTGCTGGACGAAATTTGCAATAGAAATGCAATCCTAAACACTAATGTTACTGCCATGGAACTTTAGAAAACTAAATGCAAACTAAACTACCAAGGAAGACAAACTAATGCATCTACAAACAATTCATGCAAAACTATGCAAAAAGAAATTACAAAACAGCCATGAACTAACCTACTGGAAAATGTAGTACAAACAGAAAATATCATGCATAGCCATGTAAATGTACATTACAATAAAATCATTCTAACTATTACCAAACAATCTACTTACTGAATTAAAACAGAATGAAATGAAATGAAAACATATACATACTCCTAGTACTAACGTGAAAGGAAAAGTAAACACAATTCATAAATCCTACTGTACGCATGAATCTACAAGCTACTACCATGAAAATTTAAGCAAACTACCTACAACTCATGCAAAAACAAAAAGAACAAAGAATCATACCCTACCTACTGGAAATGAGGATACATAATATATATACACATCTATTCCTATAATAAAGTACATGCAAAAAGAACTACTGGAAGAGATTTTTGTAATTAATAATACATACATAAATATATATATATATATATATATATATAAATATATAGGCCATGCAAACTATAAAAACCATGCAAACTGTATATAAGACAAAATGCAAAAAGCAAATTCCACTAACAAGTAAATATGCAACTCTTGAGAGTACATCTACTGTTCATGCAATATACACATTATACTATACATAATAGAATCATGCAGAACTAATATGTGGGATCAACAAATACCATGCAAATCATGCAAAGTACTACAAAATAACGTGCACAGAAAAGCAGAAAATACAAATCAACCAAAGCTACTGGAATAATAATCTAAGAATTGAAGATTGAAATGGAATAAAATTACTGTAATGAAATGTTGGTCACTAAAACAGCATTTCTTAGAATTAGTTTCTAAGAATGCTTACTTTTCAACAAAAAGCTAAACTACATTATTACTTAAAGAAATCAAAGAATACTAGATAAATTCCTAAAGATGCAAATCTAAAAATAACAATGGTGACCATTTATTGAAAAATTCTACTACATGCAAAATCTAATCAAAAATTTCAAAAGAAGAAATCTAGAAGCAAAGCTATACCAAAACTTATATCAAATGCAAAGTAAGGCTAACATATAAAAGATAGAAAATAAGAAAAACATATAACATCAATTCCTAACAAAAGAAAGTATCTAGATAATATTCTTCATGAATTGAAGATATTATTAGAATACTAACTAAACTAGAAAGCTCTTAAAGAAAATAAAGGAATGAAGATAAAATGACAAGATCATGCAAAACTAACTAAGAAATGTAAGACAACTAAAGAAAATGCAAAACAAGTAAATGACAAGTAACGAGACTAAGATTAAGAAGAGAAGTAAACTAAACTACTCTAACATAATACCTAAAAATCAAGAAAATATCTATAACAACTATGAAACGAATAACATGGAAATACATCTAAGAACTTGTTAGAAATAATCAAGTTAGAAAACTAGATAGATCTTATACTAACCATACCTAAGAATCTAGTTAGATCAAGTTAGAAAGGATTAGAACAAACTAAGTCAAGTTAGAAAGTAAGAAAAAAACAATTAGATCTAAAAATTCTCTACTAAAGATCAAACTAAAATATTAAACCAAAGATCTAAGTTATTCTAAAGGATAAGGATCTAAAGAATCAAAAGCTAACCTAATCTAAAGCACTAAACTAACTAAGCTATAAAATCTAGATCAACTAAAGTTAACCTAAATCTAAAATATCTAGGCTATATCTAACCAAAATCTCTAAGTAAAAGTTTACCTAAGGGATCTAAACTAACCGAAACACTAACTAAACCTAAAAATCATGATACTAAATCATCTAACCTAAGATTTAAATCCAAAAATCTATAATCTAAGTAAGGAAAATTCTAAAAAAAAACAAATCAAATAAGAAAGCAAGAGAAACAAAATACAAATAACAAAAGAAAACTACTAAAGTAAGAATAAGAAAAATCAAAGAATCAAAATTAAACTACTCAACTAAAAATAAGAAACAAATGAAAATGAATCATCTAAACTAAATGAAATAAAATCGATCAAGCAAATATCCAAGATCTATCAAAGAGATAAAAGATATTCTAAGAATTAGACATGAAAAGTAAAAGTTACTTGAGAATGATATCATAAAAAAAATCATATCAAAATTAATTCGTTATAAATTTCACACCGTTGATGAAAATTTTTCCCAAAAATTACAACGAACTTAGAGGAAAAACATCACGAAAATTAATAGGATTCCGCAAGAACGGCGCCAAAAATCTGATGTGTTATTTGAGTTATATATAAATAATAAAAATAATAAAAATAATCGAATAAATAATACTAAAAATAATAAGAATCTTAAGATTAAAATAAGTTTGTCACTAATAAAATAACTCAATTAGGCAGAGCACCTATCGAAATAGTTTAGTAAATATGGTAGTATTCAGATTTTAAATTTATAAAAATCGTTTTTCCCTAAGACTTCTATTAAATTCTAGTGTGGAAAATATAATCAAACTAATTATGAATATGATTTGTGAATAAGGATCATTCAACAAGTAAATCAACCAATATCAAGAATGATAAGATTGAATTCTAAATCCTAGAAAGCAAAGTAAAGAACAATGTAAGGAATAAAGCAAGTAAAAAGGTTGGGAGGAATTCTTAGTAAAATATAGGTGAGATAAGAGGATACAAAATACCAAGTATAGGATAATCTTGGATCTAGTATCATAGCTCCACCAAATTCAAGTCTAAAGTAGAATCTCTTCCATACGGATCGTGGCAAGAAATTCCTAGATTAAGAACACTTGAATGTTGACAAGATCAAATCTCCCATCAATCATCCTGGTCCGGTCCATCAACAGGAAACTAATCACATCAACTTGGCACTAACCGTATATCCTGTTCGGCCTAACAATTAGTGTTAATCCGAACCACAATCTCAAATCAAAGCTTGTACTAAAGATAAAATTCAGATCTAAAGTCATCAATGAAATTGCAATTCGAATTAATAAAACCACAATCATTCCATCCAAGAACATCACAATATCTCAAGTAATTTGTAAAATAAAACCAACCAAATCTACCTATAAGAAATGTAGAAATGAGAATTCCTAAGGTTGGTTAACTAATTACAAAGAATAACAAGGAATAATAGAAGAAAAGGGGAAAGTGAAACATAGACATTAAACCTTCTTCCTCTTCAACTCCTTCTCTTGATTCTTCTTTGCTTCTTCAACTTGGATCTTCAATTTGTGTAGCCCAAATACCCTAGAATATATTCAGTAAATTTCCTTACGGATCGAGGCAAACTCACCAAATTAATCCCAAGATACTCAATACTACAACAAGTAGAGAGTAATCTCTAAGAAAATTGGAAAATCAAAGTATAGATCTCTCTCTAAGTTCTACCAAACCTCTAAAATTACTTAGCAATTAAGCCTAATCAAACCTCTATCCAACCTCCAATAATGGTAAAAATCCCAATATTTATAGATAACCAAAACAGGGGTAAAATAGGAATTTTACACAAAAATCTCTAAAATCTCGGAACAGAGCCAAACACGGGCTCGGTGGTATACGTAACACGGGCTCGGTGACAGGTTTATCACCGAGCGCGTGTTATTATGCCCGTGTTCTTCCTTCTGTCTGGGCGTGTTCATTCACTGAGCGCGTGTTCAATAGCTTGGCATTTTGGGCGTGTTCCCTTCTTGGTCTGAGCGCGTGTTTCTGGACTGGATTTGTACATCTTTCCGGAAATTGCATATTTAGTCCCTAAACTTTGCTCTTTTGATCAATTAACTCCACAAACTTCCTGGAAACAGAATTATCACAATTAAGTGCACAATTAACATATTTATCTCAATTTACTCTAATAATCCTCAACAATTATGCACAAATACCCTTCCAAAACATTACCAAATTTAGTGTTATCATAATACCCCACAACTTAACCTTTGCTTGTCCTCAAGCAAATCAAAGAAGGAATTTTGAACAAACAAATCATTGAAGAGAAGTGCATAAATGTTTTCTCAAAGAATTCAAATTAACTAGTTTACTTTTCAAAGATCTCATAAACAAAGTGTTTAAGGAATGATTCACTTCTATACCTCATCAAGTGTTTTCATGTTTAAGTCAAGAAAAATCAATTTGAACAAATCATTTTCAACTTAAATACCGGAAATAATCATAAAAGCATCCTGAGTGAAGTGTGTGTGCTCTATCTCAATTAGTGATCCAAATAGCAAATTTCTTCCCGAAGCAAATTACTCAAATAGTGGTTCGGTCGATCGAAAACTTCAACAACGAGACATAATCACAATCAAATCTCAAGAAACAAGCCACTTATTCAAAAGTAAATTTTTATTCAATTTATTCTCTTTTATTCAAGGTTTTTATTATTTGCTTAACAATATCAACTTTAACTACCCTTGTAGCGAGTTCCACTCCGATGACTCCCGAGATCCCGAGGACCTTAGGGCACCGGGCATTCAATTCCCATAAGAAGTGGTGCTCAAGTAGCAAAGGATACATGCAAATAACCTTTTATTCAACAATTTATTCAACGAAAATAATAAAATTGTGGCAAGTCTCTCAAAGAATTTTTCAAGTGAAAATTTCAAGTCATTTCCATTCCCAAAAGACTTAATACTATTCAAATAAACTGTCCAAAAGTAGTCCACTAATCGGAACAACCAACCAAAAATAGCTGTGTAAAACGATTTTCAGGAATTTCCTATAATCATGCTCGTATCAAGTATCAACAAAATGAACTAAATCAAATCTCGAGACTTTCAACAATCAACAACCTATATCTATCATCGGCTAAGCAAATCAAATTTCTAAACAAAGTTCACAAAATAATCTTTTCAAGTAAACTAATCATTTTGAAAAATTTGAAATTTTTTTTTGAAAATATTAGCAAATTGAGATAAACGAACACACACCTACCCCACAACTTGAATATTACACTGTCCTCGGTGTAAAATCTAATACCCCACAACTTATTTGAAAAATAAATAAGTGCGAGAAAACTATAAATATAAAACGGGAATAAGTGTGAAAGAAAAATAAAAAAAATAAAAACAAGAAAATTATATTCAAAACGGGAAAGTAAACTATGAACACAAAAGATAATCATATAAATTCAAATAAATCAAATAGTACATAAACCAAGTATGACTCGATAAAAGCGGTAAAAGGAAAGGGAAGAAAGACAAATCTTGTTTCCGAGCAAGCATGCTTGGAACTTATTTGGTTCCTTTCTTAGGAGCTTCTTCCTTCTTCAATGACTCTTATAAGGCTCGCTTTGTCCTCCCTAACAACCTCATCTTTCGATGCATTCGATGGAATTTTGTTTGGTACTGTTAGGGAGTAATCATTTTTCTCGTTCTGAAAATTGCCTGGACAATTGTCCCACTTGCATTTCCAGGTTTTGTAGCGAAGCCTATTGATTCCTGTTTTACCTTCAATAAACAATCAAGAAAGATAGAATAGAACAAAACAAAGAAAAAGATAAATTACAAGATTAAAAATGTCCTACTACAAACGATCTATAGTAAAGAAATTAAAATAACAAGAAAAATAAGAGAAAGAAATCACATTACCTACAAAACAAGAAAAGAGAGATTAGTAAGGATAAAAGGATATAAAATATAATATTATTAAATAATGCTAATCTAATCAAAAATAAAGAAAAGAAAATGAATTAAATTAATTGAATGAAAGAAAGAAGAAAAAGAATGAAAGGATAAAGAAGAATGGAATGAAATGTATAAGAAAGAAAGAAGTTTTGAAAGAATGAAAATGGAGAGAGAAATAAAAGGATTTAATGAGCATGCAAAATTAAATAGAAAAGGAAAAGAAATGGATAAGAAATGAATTCTGGAAATTAATTTGAAGAAGTGAAAATGAAAAGAAAATTTGGCATGCTCTCGGGTAGAAAGAACAAGAAAAAAAAAAAAAAACAGGGGAAATAGAAATTCAGTTCTGGAATTTATGTAAACAGCAGAGGAAAATACAGAGATATACAATAATTAGCTACTGGAAATTTTCACAGAGGAAATTATATAATGAACAGAGCAGTTAGCATACTGAAATTTACTGGAAAAATTACAGCAGGGGCAGTAAGGTTTACTTACTGGAATTTCTCACAAGAAAAGAACAAAGTATGCAATATCTACTGGATTAAATACAAGGCAGCAGTGCATAAAAATCTGCCACTGGACGAAAATTTAGTGAACATATATACACAAAAATCATCTAGCTACTGGAAATTGAAAAACAAAAGAAATGAGATTACATACAACTAACGAATCTATATACCATTATTTACAATGCCATGTAGAATGAATATACAAAGAAACTATATGTTAATCTACTGGAAAATGTAAACCTAAAAACCATGCAAAAACAAAGAAAACAAAGAACAAAATTCTACCTACTGGAACTGGAAATATATTATATATATATCAACTAATCTAGTATACTGCATGCAAGAAGGACTGCTGGACGAAATTTGCAATAGAAATGCAATCCTAAACACTAATGTTACTGCCATGGAACTTTAGAAAACTAAATGCAAACTAAACTACCAAGGAAGACAAACTAATGCATCTACAAACAATTCATGCAAAACTATGCAAAAAGAAATTACAAAACAGCCATGAACTAACCTACTGGAAAATGTAGTACAAACAGAAAATATCATGCATAGCCATGTAAATGTACATTACAATAAAATCATTCTAACTATTACCAAACAATCTACTTACTGAATTAAAACAGAATGAAATGAAATGAAAACATATACATACTCCTAGTACTAACGTGAAAGGAAAAGTAAACACAATTCATAAATCCTACTGTACGCATGAATCTACAAGCTACTACCATGAAAATTTAAGCAAACTACCTACAACTCATGCAAAAACAAAAAGAACAAAGAATCATACCCTACCTACTGGAAATGAGGATACATAATATATATACACATCTATTCCTATAATAAAGTACATGCAAAAAGAACTACTGGAAGAGATTTTTGTAATTAATAATACATACATAAATATATATATATATATTTATAATACATATATATAAATATATAGGCCATGCAAACTATAAAAACCATGCAAACTGTATATAAGACAAAATGCAAAAAGCAAATTCCACTAACAAGTAAATATGCAACTCTTGAGAGTACATCTACTGTTCATGCAATATACACATTATACTATACATAATAGAATCATGCAGAACTAATATGTGGGATCAACAAATACCATGCAAATCATGCAAAGTACTACAAAATAACGTGCACAGAAAAGCAGAAAATACAAATCAACCAAAGCTACTGGAATAATAATCTAAGAATTGAAGATTGAAATGGAATAAAATTACTGTAATGAAATGTTGGTCACTAAAACAGCATTTCTTAGAATTAGTTTCTAAGAATGCTTACTTTTCAACAAAAAGCTAAACTACATTATTACTTAAAGAAATCAAAGAATACTAGATAAATTCCTAAAGATGCAAATCTAAAAATAACAATGGTGACCATTTATTGAAAAATTCTACTACATGCAAAATCTAATCAAAAATTTCAAAAGAAGAAATCTAGAAGCAAAGCTATACCAAAACTTATATCAAATGCAAAGTAAGGCTAACATATAAAAGATAGAAAATAAGAAAAACATATAACATCAATTCCTAACAAAAGAAAGTATCTAGATAATATTCTTCATGAATTGAAGATATTATTAGAATACTAACTAAACTAGAAAGCTCTTAAAGAAAATAAAGGAATGAAGATAAAATGACAAGATCATGCAAAACTAACTAAGAAATGTAAGACAACTAAAGAAAATGCAAAACAAGTAAATGACAAGTAACGAGACTAAGATTAAGAAGAGAAGTAAACTAAACTACTCTAACATAATACCTAAAAATCAAGAAAATATCTATAACAACTATGAAACGAATAACATGGAAATACATCTAAGAACTTGTTAGAAATAATCAAGTTAGAAAACTAGATAGATCTTATACTAACCATACCTAAGAATCTAGTTAGATCAAGTTAGAAAGGATTAGAACAAACTAAGTCAAGTTAGAAAGTAAGAAAAAAACAATTAGATCTAAAAATTCTCTACTAAAGATCAAACTAAAATATTAAACCAAAGATCTAAGTTATTCTAAAGGATAAGGATCTAAAGAATCAAAAGCTAACCTAATCTAAAGCACTAAACTAACTAAGCTATAAAATCTAGATCAACTAAAGTTAACCTAAATCTAAAATATCTAGGCTATATCTAACCAAAATCTCTAAGTAAAAGTTTACCTAAGGGATCTAAACTAACCGAAACACTAACTAAACCTAAAAATCATGATACTAAATCATCTAACCTAAGATTTAAATCCAAAAATCTATAATCTAAGTAAGGAAAATTCTAAAAAAAAACAAATCAAATAAGAAAGCAAGAGAAACAAAATACAAATAACAAAAGAAAACTACTAAAGTAAGAATAAGAAAAATCAAAGAATCAAAATTAAACTACTCAACTAAAAATAAGAAACAAATGAAAATGAATCATCTAAACTAAATGAAATAAAATCGATCAAGCAAATATCCAAGATCTATCAAAGAGATAAAAGATATTCTAAGAATTAGACATGAAAAGTAAAAGTTACTTGAGAATGATATCATAAAACAAATCATATCAAAATTAATTCGTTATAAATTTCACACCGTTGATGAAAATTTTTCCCAAAAATTACAACGAACTTAGAGGAAAAACATCACGAAAATTAATAGGATTCCCCGGCAACGGCGCCAAAAATCTGATGTGTTATTTGAGTTATATATAAATAATAAAAATAATATAAATAATCGAATAAATAATACTAAAAATAATAAGAATCTTAAGATTAAAATAAGTTTGTCACTAATAAAATAACTCAATTAGGCAGAGCACCTATCGAAATAGTTTAGTAAATATGGTAGTATTCAGATTTTAAATTTATAAAAATCGTTTTTCCCTAAGACTTCTATTAAATTCTAGTGTGGAAAATATAATCAAACTAATTATGAATATGATTTGTGAATAAGGATCATTCAACAAGTAAATCAACCAATATCAAGAATGATAAGATTGAATTCTAAATCCTAGAAAGCAAAGTAAAGAACAATGTAAGGAATAAAGCAAGTAAAAAGGTTGGGAGGAATTCTTAGTAAAATATAGGTGAGATAAGAGGATACAAAATACCAAGTATAGGATAATCTTGGATCTAGTATCATAGCTCCACCAAATTCAAGTCTAAAGTAGAATCTCTTCCATACGGATCGTGGCAAGAAATTCCTAGATTAAGAACACTTGAATGTTGACAAGATCAAATCTCCCATCAATCATCCTGGTCCGGTCCATCAAAGGAAACTAATCACATCAACTTGGCACTAACCGTATATCCTGGTCTGGCCTAACAATTAGTGTTAATCCGAACCACAATCTCAAATCAAAGCTTGTACTAAAGATAAAATTCAGATCTAAAGTCATCAATGAAATTGCAATTCGAATTAATAAAACCACAATCATTCCATCCAAGAACATCACAATATCTCAAGTAATTTGTAAAATAAAACCAACCAAATCTACCTATAAGAAATGTAGAAATGAGAATTCCTAAGGTTGGTTAACTAATTACAAAGAATAACAAGGAATAATAGAAGAAAAGGGGAAAGTGAAACATAGACATTAAACCTTCTTCCTCTTCAACTCCTTCTCTTGATTCTTCTTTGCTTCTTCAACTTGGATCTTCAATTTGTGTAGCCCAAATACCCTAGAATATATTCAGTAAATTTCCTTACGGATCGAGGCAAACTCACCAAATTAATCCCAAGATACTCAATACTACAACAAGTAGAGAGTAATCTCTAAGAAAATTGGAAAATCAAAGTATAGATCTCTCTCTAAGTTCACCCTCATCTCTCTCTAAGTTCTACCAAACCTCTAAAATTACTTAGCAATTAAGCCTAATCAAACCTCTATCCAACCTCCAATAATGGTAAAAATCCCAATATTTATAGATAACCAAAACAGGGGTAAATAGGGAATTTTACAAGCAATTTGGAAAAAATTGGCTCCCGGGCGTTCCCGGTTACACGGGCGGTGCGCCCGTGTTGGCCTCCCCGTGTTCCCTCGTGCGCAATTTGGTAATGTTTTGGAAGGGTATTTGTGCATAATTATTGAGGTTTATTAGAGTAAATTGAGATAAATATGTTAATTGTGCACTTAATTGTGATATTGCGTTTCGGAAGTTTGTGGAGTCAATTGATCAAAAGAGCGAAGTTCGGGGACTAAATATGCAATTTTTGGAAAGATGCACAAAACCCGGCCCGGAACACGTGCTCGGTCAAGAACACGCCCGACAAGCCATTGAACACGCCTGTAAAGCTAGTGAACACGCTCGGTTCAAGAACACGGCCGTACAGAAGGGCCGAACACGGCCGAGTCAACACGCGCTCGGTGATGAAACCGTCACCAGCCCGTGTTACGGTAGACGGGCGTGTTTGGCGGCCCCTGTTCCGAGATTTTAGTATTTTTTTGTAAAATTACTATTTTACCCCTGTTTTGGTTATCTATAAATATTGGGATTTTTATCATTAATTAAGGTTAGATAGAGGTTGGATAGAGGGTTTGATTAGGCTTAATTGCTAAGTAATTTTAGAGGTTTGGTAGAACTTGAGAGAGATCTATACTTTGATTTTCCAATTTTCTTAGAGATCACTCTCTACTTGTTGTAGTATTGAGTATCTTGGGATTAATTTGGTAGGTTTGCCTCGATCCGTAAGGAAATTTATTGAATATATTCTAGGTATTTGGGCTACACAAATTGAAGATCCAAGTTGAAGAAGCAAAAGAAGAATCAAGAGAAGGAGTTGAAGAGGAAGAAGGTTTAATGTCTATGTTTTACTTTCCCCTTTTCTTCTATTATCCCTTGTTATTCTTTGTAATTAGTTAACCAACCTTAGGAATTCTCATCTCTACATTTCTTATAGGTAGATTTGGTTGGTCTTATTTTACAAATTA
>JAHSUH010001715.1:0-15665 GCA_025388415.1 Cynanchum wilfordii
ACAATGCTACCAAAAAATGACCAGTAAAACGTGCATCCCTATCACTAACTATGTCCCTCGGTATGCCAAAGTATTTTACAACATGCTTGAAAAATAACTCAACCGCTACATCATCTGGACACGACGAAGGGGCAGGAACAAATATTGCATACTTAGAAAATCGATCAACTATTACAAAAATAGAAGACATATCATTCACCTTTGGCAAACCAGAGATGAAATCCATTGATATACTCTGCCATGGTCCCTCGGGAATAGGCAATGGTTGCAACAAACCAGGTTCCCTCCTTCGCTCCACCTTGTCCTGTTGGCACACTAGACACGTCCGAACATAGGCCTCTATGTCATCCTCCATGCGCGGCCAATAGAATCGTCTAGCCAACAACGATCTAGTCCTTTCTATGCCAAGATGACCAGCCCATAATGAGTCATGTGCTTCCTTAAGTAACATCCGCCTTAATTCTCCGCTAGGGACATACACTCGTCCACCTTTGGCATACAACATGCCATCATCGAGCCAATATCTTCTCATAGTGCCATCCTGCACTAAAGACATTAGTTTTTGATAAATAGGGTCGTTAGGAGCATACTCACGTATTTTTGCCACGAAATCCGACTCCACCATCGAAATCGTAGCGAGGGACATGCACAAGGCCCTCCTGCTCAATGCATCGGCCACCAGGTTGCTCTTCCCTAGCATATGCACCCACTCAAAATCATATTCCGCCAAGAACTCTTACCATCGAGCTTGCTTTGCGGACAACTTCTTCTGTGTCTTGAAGTAAGTATTTGCCACATTGTCCGTCACCACTGTGAAGGACGAACCCAAGAGGCAGTGTCTCCAAATCGTAAGGTAATGAATCATAGCCGTCATCTCCTTCTCATGGACAGAATAACGCTGCTCACATTCCTTTAACTTGCGACTCTCAAATGCTAAAGGATGATTCCCTTGCATTAACACGCTACCAATTGCACGATCCGAGGCATCTGTGTGTACTTCAAAGGGCAACTCAAAGTCCGGCAGCTGTAGCACAGGAGCTATCATCACCGCATCTTTAAGTTTCCGGAATGCCTCCACACACTCCTTGCTCCATAGCCAATTCACACCCTTTTTCAATAGGTCGGTCAGAGGACTTGCCACACTTGCATATCCGCCAATGAATCGTCGATAATAGTTGGCCAATCCTAAAAACGATCTCAACTCTGCCACTGTTGTCGGGGCAGACCAACTTTCGATTGCCTCCACTTTTCGAGGATCCATCTTCACCGACCCATGGCTAATAATATGCCCAAGGAACTTTATTTCCTTTTTACGGAACTCACACTTTTCCCTCTTTACATAGAGCACATATTCCCTCAATTTGGCAAACACTAGTCTTAGATGCTTTACATGATCTTCTAAAGACTCACTGTAAATAACTATGTCATCTAAGTACACTACTACGAATTTATCCAAATATTCGTACAAGACATCATTCATCAACTTACAGAAAGTAGTAGGGGTATTAGTCAAACCAAAAGGCATAACTAAAAATTCAAATGAACCATACCTTGTCACCACCGTGGTCTTAGGTTCATCACCATTGGCAATCCGTACTTGCCAATATCCGGACCGCAAGTCAATCTTGGTGAAATACTTCCGTTTTGCCAATCTGTCGAATAAATCCAACCGATTTGGGATAGGATACTTGTTCTTCACCGTCAACTTTTTCAAGGCTCGGTAGTCCACACAGAATCGCAACGAGCCATCTGCCTTCTTCTGGAACAAGGCAGGCGCACCGAACAGGGCTTTTGAGGGTCTGATGAACTCAGCATCCAACAACTCACCCAATTGCTTCCTCAATTCCAACAACTCCTGGGTCCCATTTCATACGGTGCTTGCGCGGGTGGTACTGCTCCAGGTACCAACTCGATCCGATGATCAATTGCACGCCTCGGCGGTAACATCTTAGGTAACTCCTTGGGCATCAAATCAGTAAACTCGTCCAACACCTTGGACAAGGACACGGGCAGTGTTGAGTGAACAACGTCCGTTTCCTCCAACAAAACGGCCACAAATGTTGGCTCACCATGCCTTAACCCATCCTTCAACTGCATCGCCGACAACATCCCTATGCCACCTTTCTTATCCAAATCTTTGTACTTGCACGGTACAAACGTTGGGGTCATATCATCCATGATCATCATTCCACGCAGGTGTGGCATCGGTGCCACTTTTGCCATCACAAGGAATTCAATTCCTAAGATCGAATCAAAATCATCAAGTGGGGGAAGGCCAAACACGACACTTCGTCCTTCCCAACTTCCCACTTTCAAACTCACCATTGCACTGCCCCTCACTCGTTGCTGCGCGGCATTGACAGTCTTAATGGTGTGGGTACTCTCTTGCAGTGCCAACTACAAGCGTGTGGCTTCTCGGTCAGCCACGAAATTGTTGGTTGCACCGGAATCAATCATTGCCCACATATCCACGCCATTCACGACCACCTTCACATACAACAACCCACGTACTGTCTCTGGTCGATCGGCCACCTGAATGGCATTGCACAACTGAATAAGGTTCACACGAGCATAAGGCTCTCCCTTATTCTCACTGCCTTCTCCGATTTGAACAGCAGCCAAATTCTGATTGTGCTTCGGCTTTGGGCATTGGTACGACATGTGCCCAATTTCTCGACAATTGTAGCACTTGACACCAACTTCTTTCGATTTCACAACAACATCATTCTTTCTCATTGACTTGTCACCCGAAGACTTCCCCTTTGTCTTCGACAAGGCATTCTTCTTTTCCGGCACAGGAGGGGCGAGAGAACTAAATATCCGTCAATCGATCTGCCATCCCAAAGGCTTCGACCACATCCTTTGGGTCCTGTCTCATGAGCTCATTCCTTGCCCACTTTTTCATACCCGACAAGAAGCTAAACAACTTGTCCTCCTCGGACATGTTAGAAATATTAAGAAGAATAGAAGAGAAATCGGTGACATACTCTCGAACAGTTCCCGTCTGTTTCAGCTTCTTCAAGCTTTCACGAGCTTGCCACTCGGCATTCTTGGGCAAGAACCGATCCATCAATTCCGCCTTCAATACCCTAAAAGATTGTACCTTTTCCTTCTTAGGGTCCTTCTCCCTTGTACGCCACCACAACTTGGCATTGTCAGTAAGATACAACATAGCAATCGCAACTTGCTCATCCTCGGGGACTTTGGCCGTCTCAAAGTAGTGTAAAAGATCTCATAAGAAGTTTTTGAACACCTTGGCGTCACGAACTCCCGAATACGCCACTAGCTCGGGTACCTTTACCTTTGCCTTACTTACACTGGCTCCAGTAGTGCTTACGGCAACTTCCATCACACTCTGCTTCAAGTAAGCAATGTCGGTCTTGACACTGTCCATCATCTCCTGGAGTTGATGCACCTCCAGCACGACATCTGGTGGTCCTTGGATCTGCTCCACCAATGTATGAGCATTCTCATCATGCTCTGTCACACCGACGGCTTGAACGAAGTGCAAAAGAAGTGTTTCCAACCGTGTCAACCGATCCGCGGTTGTCGCATGAGGTGTCGGAGACGAGTCGAAGTGCACTCCTCGCCTCTGGTCACTAGACGACGACGACATCTCCCAAAGGCTCGAACTTGAGCTCCGATACCAAATTTGTCACGAGGTGTCTTTCCCAGCACGGCCACCGGAATCCAACACCTTAACAACACACTCAATGGGTCAAGCGTACCGCCTTGACCCTTATGCGGAAACAAGTTATTATCAAAGATAATAAACACACCAACACTTACGAGAATCAATCTCAACCTTTATATTAACAAATAAAAGGAATACACATAAAGAGCCATCCATGCACAAGGACTGCTCGACCAACACAAGGCCAATGATAGAAAATAATCCACTCGACAATTCTATCACTCACGATTGCCTATCTATAGCACAATCGTATGCCAACACGATACACTGTTGACTCACAATACACAACACATGCACACAGTCACGCACACAACTCCGGCCACCCTCGTGCCACTCGTGTGTACTTGCTCACCTATGCTGCCTCTCGTCTCTTGCCTCTCGTCCACGAGCTGCCCCTATTTATAATAATAACTAGGGTTAGCAGAGAACACATGGGCCAAGCCCATCTTCGGTCTTTCCCGACATAATAGGAGTCCTACTCAACCTAGGACTTCTAATCCCACAAGGACACTAACTCATGCCACCGCCTGTGCCACACTGCTCAGCCCACCAAGCCCGACGCACACTCAGCCCACTCCGCATATTTCGTTCCTTCTTATATAAGTCCAAGCATCCAACTGGAACCCTAGGCACACATCTGTGCCGCCACCGTCCCGCACCTGCCGGGACTGTCCCACGCTCGGGGACAAAGGGTCTTACATGTGCCATGGTGCTCATCCCTATGCGTGAAAACGTGCCATCACGTGCGCGGACCGGTGCCATGGTGCCCATCCGTGCGCTCGGATGCGTGCCGTGATGCCTATTTATGTGCCCAATCGTATTAAATGGTGCTGATTCGTGTGCAGATGGGAGACGCATCTGTGTAGTACCGAGGATCTTTATTGGGGCCCGGTCGCACAGCGTTGCTTAACCGCGGCCCATCACGGGGGTGAAAAAAAAACAAAAAAAATTTGAGCCCGAAAAATTCGGAAGAAAAATTCTACACATTCTACACTTCATGGGAAACAATCCTATAAATTTTAAGCCCAAGATAAATTCTGGGAATGTTTTCCCACCTCCTCGGAAAATGAGTATCTATTGCTCCGACAATGGAAAAAGTTGTCGGGACATCTAAGGGGGAAAAAAGAGTGCGGGGGCCCCCCCATGGCCGCGGGTCATGAGCGCAGCCGCCGCGACACAAGGTCAGGCCGCGGGCGAGGCTTCGCTCAGTAACAAGTGTTGTGTAATATCCCGAGAACGTCGCACATGATGCGATGTGTGACGTCGCACAGTCGCGGGCGATTTGGGCGAAAGACTCGCCGTGCCCACCCAGGTTCGGCCCGGTCTATTTTTGAATGTCGGGATAGAAACGCGATGGATGGTCCCTCCTTTTAAAGGCTCGGTTTGTATCGGACTCGTCTTGTAGCAGCCACTTGCAAGGCGGTGTCGGGAGGTGTCTCATCCGAATGCTGTGACGCCGTCCATGTGCGGGATAATGCCCCCCAATTTGCGCAAATGTGTCCCACGGTTCTCTTCCATGTGTGCGATGGTGCTCGTCTTTGTGCGACAAAGTGTGACATAGGGCCCTTCCAAGTGCGCTGTCGTGTGCCGTGGTGCTCGACCATGTGCACGGTAGCGTGCCGGGTGGTGCTCATCCGTATGCTTTGATGCCCGTCAATGTGCGGGATGGTGCCCGCCGATGTTGGTGGACGTGTGCCCCGGAGTTCTGCCATGTGTGCCATGGTGCTCATCCCTGTGCGCGAAAACATGCCATCAAGTGCGCGGACCGGTGCCATGGTGCCCATCCGTGAGCTCGGATGCGTGCCGTGATGCCTATTTATGTGCCCAATCGTATTGAATGGTGCTGATTCGTGTGCAGATGGGAGGCGCATCCGTGCAGTACCGAGGATCTTTATAGGGGCCCGGTCGCACAGCGTTGCAGAACCGCGACCTATCTCGGGGGTGAAAAAAAAACAAAAAAACCTGAGCCCGAAAAATTCAGAAGAAAAATTCTACGCATTCTACACTTCACGGGAAACAATCCTGTAAATTTTAAGCCCAAGATAAATTCTGGATAGTGAGAAAGAAATTTGACAATGTTTTCCCACCTCCTCGGAAAATGAGTATCTATTGCTCCGACAAGGGAAAAAGTTGGCAGGACATCTATAGTTGGGAAAAGTTTGAGGGGCTCTAGCCCAGGACCCGCGGGGTCATGAGCGCAGGCTGCCGCGACACAAGGTCGGTCTGAGGCGAGCTTTCGCTCAGTAACAAGTGTTGTGTAATATCCCAATTATGTGACCCGAGAACGTCGCACATGATGTGGTGCGTGACGTCGCACAGTCGCGCGTGATTTGGGCGAAAGACTCGCCGTGCCCACCCAGGTTCGGCCCGGTCTATTTTCGAATGTCGGGATAGAAACGCGCGATGGTCCATCCCTCTTTTAAAGGCTCGGTTTGTATCGGACTCGTCTTGTAGCCGCCACTTGCAAGGCGGTGTCGGGAGGTGTCTCATCCGAATGCTTCGTGACGTCGTCCATGTGCGGGATAATGCCCCCCAATTTGCGTAAACGTGTCCCACGGTTCTCTTCCATGTGTGCAATGGTGCTCGTCTCTGTGCGACAAAGCGTGACATAGGGCCCTTCCAAGTGCGTCGTCGTGTGCCGTGGTGCTCGACCATGTGCACGGTAGCGTGCCGGGTGGTGCTCATCTGTATGCTTTGATGCCCGTAAATGTGCGGGATGGTGCCCGCCGATGTTGGTGGACATGTGCCCCGGATTTCTGCCATGTGTGCCATGGTGCCATCCTGTGCTCAACGTGCCATCATGTGCGAGGACCGGTGTTATGGTGCCCATCCGTGAGCTCGGATGCGTGCCGTGATGCCTATTTATGTGCCCAATCGTATTGAATGGTGCTGATTCGTGTGCAGATGGGAGGCGCATCCGTGCAGTACCGAGGATCTTTATAGGGGCCCGGTCGCACAGGCGTTGCGAACCGCGACCTATCTCGGGGGTGAAAAAAAACAAAAAAACCTGTCCCAAAAAATTCAGGAGAAAAAATTCTACGCATTCTACACTTCCAGGGAAACAATCCCGTAAATTTTAAGCCCAAGATAAATTCTGGGTAGTGAGAAAGAAATTTGACAATGTTTTCCCACCTCCTCGGAAAATGAGTATCTATTGCTCGACAAGGGAAAAAGTTGCCGGGACATCTATAGGGGGGAGAAGTTTGGGGGGGCTCTAGACCCGGCGCTTGCGGGTCATGAGCCTGGCCGCCGCGGCACAAGGGTAGTCCGAGGCGGAGCTTTCGTAGGTAACAAGTGCTTCCCTAATGTCCCATTTTAGTGACCCGAGAACGCCGACATGATGCGGTGCGTGCGGTCGCCTGATCGTGCGTGAGTTGGGCTAAAGAATCGCCGTGCTCGCCCGGGTTTGGCCCGTCGGTTTTTTGAATGTCGGGATAGAAACACGCGATGGTCTGTCCCTCTTTTAAGGCTCGGTTTTTATCGGACTCGTCTTGTAGCTGCCACATGCAAGGCGGTGTCGGGGGTGGTCTCATCCGAATGCTTTGTGATGCCCGTCCATGTGCTGGATGGTGCCCCCCGATTTGCGCAGACGTGTCCCATGGTTCTCTTCGATGTGTGCGATGGTGCTCGTCTCTGTGCGAAAAAGCGTAACATGCGTTCTCGTGTGCCTTGGTGGTGCTCATCCGTTTGCTTTGATGCCCGCCGATGTGGGTAGACGTGTGCCCCGGAGCTGTGCCATTTGTGCCATGGTGCTCCCCCGTGTGAAAAGCGTGTCACCATGTTTACGGACCGGTGCCATGGTGCCCATCCGTGCGGTCGGATGCGTACCGTGATGCCTATTTATGTGCCCAATCGTATTGAATGGTGCTGATTCGTGTGCGGATGGGAGGCGCATCCGTGCAGTACCGAGGATCTTCATTGGGCCCGGTAGCAGCGGTGCGGAACTGCGGCCCATCTCGGGGGTGAAAAAAAAATTGAGAAAAAAAAAATTCTACGCATTCTACACTTCACGGGCAACAATCCTGTATATTTTCAGCCCAAGATAAATTATGGGTAGTGAGAAAAAATTTCGACAAAGTTATCCCACCGCCTCGGAAAAAGAGTTTCTATTGCTCCGACAAGGGAAAAAGTTGCCGGGACATCTATAGGGGGAGAAGTTTGAGGGCTCGCCGGCCCATCGGTAGTCACGAGCGAGGCAGCTGCCGCACAAGGGTAGTCCGAGGCGAGCTTTCGCTCGGTAACAAGTGCTGTCTAATGTCCCATTTAACCGACCCGAGAATGTCGCACATGATGAGGTGCGTGCCGTCGCACAATCGCGCGTGATTTGTGCGAAAGACTCGTCGTGCCCGCCCGGGTTCTGCCCGGTCTGTTTTCGAATGTTGGGATAGAAACGCGCGATGGTCCGTCCCTCTTTTAAAGGCGCAGTTGCGTGTTGGGTGGTGCTCATCCGTATGCTTTGATGCCCGTCAATGTGCGGGATGGTGCCCACCGATGTTTGTGGACGTGTGCCCCGGAGCTCTGCCATGTGTGCCATGGTGCTCATCCCTATGCGCGAAAACATGCCATCATGTGCGCAGACCGGTGCCATGGTGCCCATCCGTGCGCTCGGATGCGTGTCGTGATGCCTATTTATGTGCCCAATTGTATTGAATGGTGCTGATTCATGTGCGGATGGGAGGCGCATCCGTGCAGTACCGAGGATCTTTATTGGGGCCCGGTCGCGCAGCGGTGCGGAAGCTCTGCCCATCTCGGGGGTGAAAAAAAAAAAAAAGTTGAGCCCGAAAAATTTAGAAGAAAAATTTAGAAGAAAAATTCTGCGCATTCTACACTTCACGGGCAACAATCTTGTAAATTTTCAGCCCAAGATAAATTCTGGGTAGTGAGAAAAAAATTCGACAAAGTTTTCCCACCGCCTCGGAAAATGAGTATCCATTGCTGTGACATGGGAAAAAGTTGCCAGGACATCTATAAGGGGGAAAGTTTGAGGGGCTCTGGCCCGGCGCTGGCGGGTCACGAGCGCAGGCTGCCGCGGCACAAGGGCGGTCCGAGGCGAGCTTTCGCTCGGTAACAAGTGCTGTCTAATATCCCATTTAAGTGACCCGAGAACGTCGCACATGATGCGGTGCGTGCGGTCGCACAGTCGTGAGTGATTTGGACGAAAGACTCGCCATGCCCGCCCGGGTTCGGCTAGGTCTGTTTTCGAATGTCGAGATAGATAAGGCGCGATTGTCCGTCCCTCTTTTAAGGGCTCGGTTTTTATCGGACTCGTCTTGTAGCTGCCACATGCAAGACTCGCCATGGATGCCTTCGACCTACTCTGTCTATTCTTTGAAAGATGAGATCTATTATTCCTGGATTCCGAAAGTGATTCGTGCTCTCCGTTGACATCTTGTGCCATCAAAATGCCTGACAATGTTTTTGGCACTGAGAGGCGCCGTTGCTGTCTTGTTCCAATCTTCTTCATTTTGTCCGATATAGAAAATCTTTCTTTCTTTGCTGTCCATGGACGTGTTTTGCGCCAATCACTTGCCGGACGATGTGGCGCTCGGTGCCTTGTGCTCCGGGCTACCCCGTCCGACATGTTTCCGGCACAGGATGCTCTAATTCTTTCTTCTTCGGCTAATAAGTTCCCTCACTCGTTGGCATTCAAAACTCAATTTTCTCCCATTAAGAAGTGCTCGACATGGACGTCTTGTGCCATCGAAATGCCCAATGATGTTGCGCTTGGCTGCTTGCGCGGCCAGCAACACCTTTGGACGTCCTTGGTACTGAGAGGCGCCTTTGCCGACTTGTTCCGATCTTCTTCCTTTTTTGTCGGATGTAAAAGATCTTTCTTTCGTTGTTGTCCATGGACGTGTCTCCTCATTCTCTTGGCGGACGATGTAGCGCTCGGTGCCTTACGCGCCAGGATGCTCCGATTCTTTCCCTGTTCGGCCAAGTTCCTTCTCTCGTTGGCTGTCCTAAACTCGATTGTCTCCCAATTAGAAGTGCTCGCCATGGACGCTGTTACCGGGTGGTCTCTCTCCGACGGCCACGCCGGCCAGCAACACCCAACAACACAGTCTATGGGTCAAGCGTACTGCCTTGACCCTTATGCGGAAACAAGGTTATTATCAAAGATAACTAACACACCAACACTTACGAGAATCACTCTCAACCTTTATATTCACAAATAAAGGAAATACACATAAAAAGAGCCAACCTCGCACAAGGACCGCTTCCGCCAACACAAGGCCAATGACGGAATACAATCCACTCGACTATTCTATCACTCACGATCGCCTATCTATAGCACAATCGTATGTCACACGACACACACTGTTGACACACAATGCACAACACATGCGCACTATCACGCACACAACTCCGACCACTCTCGTGCCACACTTGTGTACTTGCTTGCCTCTCGTGTCTTCTCTCTTTCCAATGCTCCACACATGCTGCCCCTATTTATAGACATAACTAGGGTTGGCAGAGAACACATGGGCTAGGCTCATCTTGGGTCTTTCCCGACATAATAGGAGTCCTACTCAAACTAGGACTTCTAGTCCCACAAGGACACTACCTCGTGCCACCGCCCGTGCCACCTTGCTCGGCCCCACCAAGCCCTGCACACACGACCCCGCTCTCGCATCTGTCGGTCCTTCTTATATAAGTCCAGCATCCAACTGGAACCCTAGGCACACATCTGTGCCGCCACTGTCCCGACCTGCCGGGACTGTCCCACGTCCGGGGACAAAGGATCTCACATACCTCCGCCACTTAGAGGCATCGACGTCCTCATCGATCTCTGCTGCCTCCAATAGTCGGCAATGTGATTCTCAAACTGCCACAAAGTAACATCTCTTTCCCACGTAGCATCAATCTCGGCTTCACCCTTCCAATGCACAAGGAAGTCGGTTCTCCGATTTTTCTTACTCTGCCCTATTGTCCTATGGTCCGGAATCTTCTCCACTAGCTTGTCAAACCGCTTTGGGATCAACTTGGTGGTGCTCTCCGTGATTTCTGCCTTTCACTTTCAAACTCATCCTTGTTAAACTTTTTCAAATAGCTAACGTGGAAGGTTAGATGAATTTTCAACTCTGTCGGGTAGCCTAAGCTTGTACGCTACACGACCAACTTTCTTCAACACTTCGAATGGTCCATCGTATTGTGGTATCAATCCACGATGAACAGCCTTCCGACTGATCTTCTTCCAAATCTGCGGGGTCAATTTCAGCAACACCAAGTCACCTACTTCAAACTGTACATCCCGCCTATGTTGATAAGCATACTTCTTCATCCTTTTCTGAGCCAATTCCAGGCTATCCCTTGCCTCGGCAACCAATTCATGCTTTGCCTTAGCAAACCTTTATGCTGCTGGACACGTTCCAACACTGGGCACAACCAACGTCAAATCCTGTGGGGTTGTCGGTTGCTGCCCATTCACCAATTCAAAGGGGGTCATCTTCGTTGCGGAAGATCGATGAAGGTTGTAATGAACCGAGCCGCGTCTAGAAGATCCACCTAATTCTTCCGGCTCGCTGTCACATAGTGCCTTAAGTATTCTTCCAACAATGCATTAATCCTTTCCGTCGACCCGTCCATGAGGATGATTTCTCTGTTGAAAACTTTAGTTCGGATCCTAACAGTCCAAACAATGCTACCAAAAAACGACCAGTAAATCGTGCATCCCTATCACTAATTATGTCCCTCGGTATGCCAAAGTATTTTACAACATGTTTGAAAAATAAATCAGCCGCTACATCATTTGGACACGACGAAGGGGCGGGGACAAATATTGCATACTTAGAAAATCTATCAACTATTACAAAAATAGAAGACATATCATTCACCTTTGGCAAACCAGAGATGAAATCCATTGATATACTCTGCCATGGTCCCTCAGGAATAGGCAATGGTTGCAATAAACCAGGTTCCCTCCTTCGCTCCACCTTGTCCTGTTGGCACACTAGACACGTCCGGACATAGGCCTCTATGTCATCCTCCATGCGCGGCCAATAGAATCGTCTAGCCAACAACGATCTAGTCCTTTCTATGCCGGGATGACCAGCCCACAATGAGTCATGTGCTTCCTTAAGCAACATCCGCCTCAATTCTCCGCTAGGGACATACACTCGTCCACCCTTGGCATACAACATGCCATCATCGAGCCAATATCTTCTCACAGTGCCATCCTGCACTAAAGACATTAGTTTTTGATAAATAGGGTCATTAGGAGCATACTCACGTATTTTTGCCACGAATTCGACTCCACCATCGAAATCGTAGCGAGGGTCATTGATGTGTTATTTTGAGTTATAAAATATTAATATAAATAATATAAATAATCGAATAAATAATACTTAAAAATAATAATAATTTTTAATATTAAAATAGGTTTGTCACAAATAAAATAACTCAATTAGGCAGAGCACCTATCGAAATAGTTTAGTAAATAAGGTGGTATTCAGATTTTAAATTTATAAAAATCGTTTTTCCCTAAGACTTCTATTAAATTCTAGTGTGGAAAATATAATCAAACTAATTATGAATATGATTTGTGATTAAGGATCATTCAACAAGTAAATCAACCAATATCAAGAATGATAAGATTGAATTCTAAATCCTAGAAAGCAAAGTAAACAACAATAAAAGGAATAAAGCAAGTAAAAAGGTTGGGAGGAATTCTTAGTAAAATATAGGTGAGATAAGAGGATACAAAATACCAAGTATAGGATAATCTTGGATCTAGTATCATAGCTCCACCAAATTCAAGTCTAAAGTAGAATCTCTTCCATACGGATCGTGGCAAGAAATTCCTAGATTAAGAACACTTGAATGTTGACAAGATCAATCTCCCATCAATCATCCGGGTCTGGTCCATCAATAGGAAACTAATCACATCAACTTGGCACTAATCGTATATCCGGGTCTGGCCTAACAATTAGTGTTAATCCGAACCACAATCTCAAATCAAAGCTTGTACTAAAGATAAAATTCAGATCTAAAGTCATCAATGAAATTGCAATTCGAATTAATAAAACCACAATCATTCCTTCCAAGAACATCACAATATCTCAAGTAATTTGTAAAATAAAACCAACCAAATCTACCTATAAGAAATGTAGAAATGAGAATTCCTAAGGTTGGTTAACTAATTACAAAGAATAACAAGAATAAATAGAAGAAAAGGGGAAAGTGAAACATAGACATTAAACCTTCTTCCTCTTCAACTCCTTCTCTTGATTCTTCTTTGCTTCTTCAATTTGGATCTTCAATTTGTGTAGCGCAAATACCCTAGAATATATTCAATAGATCTCCTTACGGATCGAGGCAAACCTACCAAATTAATCCCAAGATACTCAATACTACAACAAGTAGAGAGTAATCTCTATGAAAATTGGAAAATCAAAGTATAGATCTCTCTCTAAGTTCTACCAAACCTCTAAAATTACTTAGAAATTAAGCCTAATTCAAACTCTATCCAACCTTAATTAATGGTAAAAATCCCAATATTTATAGATAACCAAAACAGGGGTAAAATAGTAATTTTACACAAAAATCACTAAAATCTCGGAACAGAGCGCCAAACACGGGCTCGGGCACGGGTTTATTATCGAGCGCGTGTTGACCCTGCGCGTGTTATTCCTCCCTTCTGGCCGTGTTCTTGAACCGAGCGCGTGTTCACTAGCTTGGCGGGCGTGTTCAATGGCTTGTCAGGGTGTGTTCTTGGACCGAGCACGTGTTCCTGGGCCGGTTTTGTGCATCTTTCCGGAAATTTCATATTTAGTCCCCGAACTTTGCTCTTTTAATCAATTTACTCCACAAACTTCTTGAAAACAGAATATTTGCAATTAAACCCAAAATCAATCAATTTATCTCAATTTAAAACAATAATCCTCAACAATTATGCACAATTATCCTTCCAAAACATTATCAAATTTAGCGTTATCGACCATGCACAAGGCCGTCTGCTCAATGCATCGCCACCGAGTTGTTCTTCCTCCTGGCCTATGCACCCATTCGAAATCATACTCCGCCAAAAACTCTTGCCATCGAGCTTGCTCATGGACAACTTCTTCGCGTCTTGAAGTAAGTGTTTGCCACATTGTCTGTCACCACTGTGAAGGACGAACCTAAGAGATAGTGCCTCCAAATCGTCGGACAATGTATCACGGCCGTCATTTCCTTCCATCATGGATGTATAACGCTGCTCACATTCTTTTAACTTGCGGCTCTCAAATGCCAAAGGATGATTCCCTTGCATTAACACGCCACCAATTGCCCGATCCGAGGCATCTGTGTGTACTTCAAAAGGCAACTCAAAATCCAGCCATTGCAACCAGAGAGCCGTCATCATCGCATCTTTGAGTTTCCGGAATGCCTCCACACACTCCTTGCTCCATAGCCAATTCACACCCTTTTTCAACAGGTCGGTCGGAGGACTTGCCACACTTGCATATCCGCCAATGAACCGTCGATAGTAGTTAGCCAATCCCAAAAACGATCTTAACTCCGCCCAGTTGTTGGGGCGGACCAACTTTCGATTGCCTCCACCTTTCGAGGATCCATCTTTACTGACCCATGGCTAATAATATGCCCAAGGAACTTTATTTCCTTTTTACGGAACTCACATTTTTCCCTCTTTACATAGAGCACATATTCCCTTAGTTTTGCAAACACTAATCTTAGATGTTTTACATGATCTTCTAAAGACTCACCGTAAATAACTATGTCATCTAAGTATACCACCACGAATTTATCCAAGTATTCATACAAGACATCATTCATCAACTTACAAAAAGTAGCAGGGGCATTAGTCAAACCAAAGGGCATAACTAAAAACTCATAAGATCCATACCTGGTCACCACCGTGGTCTTAGGTTCATCACCATTGGCAACCCGTACTTGCCAATATCCAGACCGCAAGTCAATCTTGGTGAAATACTTCCCTTTTGCCAATCTGTCGAACAAATCCAACTGATTCGGGATAGGATACTTATTCTTCCCCGTCAACTTGTACAAAGCTCGGTAGTCAACACAGAATCGCAACGAGCCATCTGCCTTCTTCCGGAACAAGGCAGGCGCACCATATGGGGCTTTTGAGGGTCTGATAAACTCGGCATCCAGCAAATCGCCCAATTGCTTTCTCAACTCCAGCGCAACTCGCTTGGTCCCATTCTGTATGGTGCTTGCGCGGGTGGTACTACCGGTGCCTGTACTCAACTCGATGATCTATCGCACGCCTTGGCGGCAACATCTTAGGCAACTCCTCGGGCATCAAATCAGCAAACTCGTCCAACACCTTGGCGGTGTTGAGTGAACAACGTCCGTCTCTTCCAACAGAACGGCCACAAACGTTGGCTCACCACGCCTTAACCCCTCCTTCAATCGCATCGCCGACAACATCCCTATGCCACCGTTATGATACAAATCTTTGTACTTGCACGGTACAAACGTTAAGGGGTCATATCATCCATGATCATCATTCCACGCAGGTGCGGCATTAATGCCACTTTCGCCATCACAAGGAATTCGATTCCTAAGATCAAATCGAAATCATCCAATGGCCGTGTTATTCCCGAGCGCGTGTTGACTCGGGCCGTGTTATTCCTTCTGCCCGGCCGTGTTCTTGGCCGAGCGCTGTTCACTCAGCCGGGCGTGTTCAATGGCTTGTCAGGGCGTGTTCTTGGACCGAGCACGTGTTCCTGGGCTGGTTTTGTGCATCTTTCCAGAAATTTCATATTTAGTCCCCGAACTTTGCTCTTTTAATCAATTTACTCCACAAACTTCCCGAAAACGGAATATTTGCAATTAAACCCAAAATCAATCAATTTATCTCAATTTAAAACAATAATCCTCAACAATTATGCACAATTATCCTTCCAAAACATTATCAAATTTAGCGTTATCACAATACCCCACAACTTAACCTTTGCTTGTCCTCAAGCAAATCAAAGAAAGAATTTTGAACAAACAAATCATTGAA